>APFE030591717.1:5381-41691 GCA_000404065.3 Pinus taeda | reverse complement strand
ACTCTGTCCCACCCCTCCCATGTAGTTCCATCCACCTGTACAACCCCATCACCCATATGTGAGTCATTCGGTCAAGCAACTAATCTGTGCCTGCAACCATTAACATATCATCAGAATATAGTTAAACATATATGGCAGATTTTAGGATCGACTTAGACTTTAAAAGATAAAATAATATGAATTTTCATCAAACCAGGTGCGACATTTCATATGCGAGTGTCCCTGATGGTTTCCAACCATACTCAATAAACATCAGTAACAAGGTCTCTCAATGTTAGTCATTATCATAATAGCATCATTTACAATTTCTGGTCATTCACATCATTGTCCATTGTAAGCCTGAACTAAGGAAAGTAGGTAACGTAGGGGACACATCCCTCATGGCATACATATTCATTAAGCTATCAACATCGTACCATCATAGAAATATACCTATTCATCAAATTTATCATCATTATGCTTTTAGTAGAGCGCATACATATTCTTTACTACCCACGTCATAGGTTCAAATAGAGACCAAAATTAACTATTTAATGTTGCAATCATCGGAACACTGATAGATAAGATACGTAACCATTCATGCTATCATAATATCAATGGAAAGCATTTATAAACATCACAACCATGAATATCTCAAATAATAGTGTCATGTGTCCGGATCCTCAACTTGAGGTCCTCAAAGAAGAAAGTGTGGGCCTTATGTCTAATTAAATGTTTGCGTCATCTCACTGTCAGTCAACTAGAGCAGGCACTACAATTGGTTCCACGACAAAAGGATAAAAATGTTATTGGAACTAAATGGGTCTTCAGAAATAAATTGAATGAGGATGGACAAGTTACTAGGAATAAAACAAGATTAGTCTACAAAGGATATGCACAAGTTGAGGGAATTGATTTTGAAGAAAAATTTTCTCCCATTTCTAGAATGGAAGCTATCAGGATGTTTCTCACTTATGCATGCTCAAGAAAAATCAAGGTCTACCAAATGGATGTTAAGTCAGCTTTTCTAAATTGTGAATTGGAAGAAGAAGTATACATTGAACAACCCAATGGTTTTCTGTTCATTGACAAAGAAAACTACGTTTGCAGATTAAAGAAGGCACTATATGGTCTCAAGCAAGCTCCTAGGGCTTGGTATGATCGTATTGATAGTTATCTACATCAATAAGGATTCAAGAATGGAAGCGCTGACAACAATCTCTATGTGAAAGTGGATCAAGATAACCTAACGATTATCGAGGTATATGTGGATGATATAATATTTGGAAGCAATGATGACAGATTAAGTAAAGACTTTGCCACAAAAATGCAAAGTGAGTTTGAAATGTCTATGCTTGGCGAGTTGACATACGTTTTGGGGCTTCAGATTTTTTAACGGGATAAAGGAATATTCATATATCAAATCAAGTACATCAAGAAAATGCTCAAAAAATTCTAGATGGAAGATTGCAAGCCAGTCCTTACCACCATGATAACAAGTTCCAAGTTAAGCTTAGAAGATTTGTCAAAGGATGTGGACCAAATATTGTATAAATCCATGATTGGTAGTCTCCTATATGTGACAGCCTCCCGACCTTATGTGATGCAGGTAGTTGGACAAGTAGCAAGATTCCAAGCAGCACCAAAAGAATCTCATATTATTGCCGTCAAAAGAATTCTTCGGTATCTTAATGGCATAATGGAATATGGTCTATGGTATCCCAAAGGAAATGATCTGGTTATCTAAGCTTATACAAATGCAGATTAGGCAGGAAGTGTTGATGATCGTAAGAGTACCAGTGGAGTAGTATTTTATCTAGGTGGTTGCCTTGTTTCATGGTTAAGTAAAAGGTAGTCTTCAATCTCGTTATCCACAATAGAAGTAGAAGATATCGTGGTAGCAACATGTTGTACACAAGTTCTCTGGATGAAGCAAACTTTGCAATATCTTCAAGTCAAGTTTGATGAGCCTATTCCCATGTTTTGCGATAACACCAATGCCATTAGTATCTCCAAGAATCCTGTGATGCATTCCAAAATGAAGCACAATCCGATTAAATATCGTTTCGTCACAGAGCAGGTTGCTTAAAGGAATATCAAGCTTGAATATGTCGACACAAAGGAACAAATTGTTGACATCTTTACCAAACCATTACCTCGTGAATCATTTGAGTATCTTCACCAAAAGCTTGGGATTCTCCTAAGTTTTCATTAGACTCTTTCTCTTATCTACTCATGTAGAAAGGGGGAGTGGAGGTGTGTATAGTGCGGCAAGATGGCTACTTGTTAGGGGGAGTTACCCTTTGACATTGATGACAAAGGGGGAGAGAAGGCAGTAGGAAGAGGTGTCATGATCGCAGGGGGAGTACTTTTGTTTCCATCAATGCCAAAGGGGGAGATTGTTGATCAATTATTGTCATTGATGGAAACAAAAGTACTCCCCCTGCGATCATGACACGTCATTGATGTCAACCCAAGCAGCACTAGGGGCAACCCCGATCTTGCATGGGAATTTTGAGTTGACAACCCATATTATTTTGCATGAGAGATCTTCTCGATGGATTCTACTCGTCGAGATGTTTTTGTTGATATATGGTACGCCTCCCAGTTCTTCATAGCTTGAGAGTTATATGCGTTTGAAGTCGGAAACCTCCATTAGTGGGCTAAAACCCCAGGGGTTTAGATATCACCTTATTCCCCAACGATTGTCAATATATGACAGAGATTCTCACCGTAATCTCACCTCATATAAGTTGAATAAATTGAAAAATCCAAAGATAGTAAACCAATCATTGAATTTACTCTCAGGTAGGACCATATGTATTAAGCCAATCATTGACTTCAAAATTTTAGTGGAATTGAAATTTTTTTCTATATAATATTAATAAAGGGTAGTAATTAATTAAATTAAGGATATTTATTATTATTTAAGTAATAAGTACAAAGATTTTTATTAAAGCTATTTTTTAAAGTATTTAGTATTTATTAAGAATCACTAAGTTATTAAAATATGAGACCTTTGGATTACATGGCACATTTAAAATAATTTTTTAAATTCCTAAATTCCTAATATGCCTCCCTAACGTCCACTTCATAAAATTCTCTAACGTTCATATTTACAAGCCCCTTCCAATTAAACCTTAGTCTATAAAAGAGATAATATACATCATTCTCTATGAGGTAATTTTATAGTGGTTGATCCGTAAGATTACTTCTGATTTTTTTCGGTCATCCTTGAGGAAGTAAAGTGGATCATTAGTAAGGGGAAAGGTTTGATCTCTTTTGAAAGTTTAATTTTGCTAAAGGCTCGTTTGAGTGCAAGACATCAGCCTTGTGAAAATGAAACAGAAGTGAGGGCTTATTACATTATTTTTTTGATTATTTTCAGTCCCTGAGGAAGTAACACAAATCATTAGACATCAGCCTTATGAAAATGACACATAAGTGAGGGCTTATTACATTATTCTTCTGATTATTTCTGGTCATCATTGGGGAAGTAACACAGATCATTAGACATCAGCTTTATGAAAATGACACAGAAGTGAGGGCTTATTACATTATTTTTTGGATCTGGTGTTTCGTTGGATATGTTGTTCCGAAGTTTGATGGATAAGGCCACAAGCTTGTTTTAGTGATAATCCTTTCAAAATGGTGTTTCTCATCTACTGCTACAAGAGAGAAGCTTCATTAAGGCAGTGAGGTAGCATAAGTGTCTCATTTGCTGCCACAAGAGACACATTTTCTTAATTTAGTCTCTTTGAAAAATATTAGCAAGGTCCTTTTTATACAATTCACATGATCATCAAAAACCTTACCCTACAGTGATGCAGTCAAATAAAAGAAAAGGAGAGCTACAACACTAAACAATGGCACGAGTACATGACAATTTCATTTACAATTTTTTTCATCGTTAAGGATAGAAAAAGAGAAGTAAGGGTTGTGTGTTCAAGCATCAAGACTTCAAGGTGACAAAGACAACATTGTAGTACATTCTTCCTGCATCAAGGTAAGTCAAGGAAGAAGACAAAAAGGTGCTTTAGAAATTAGCAAAAAATCAAAGACAATAGTCTTTTGAAGTGTTTTAAGCCTTGCAATTTAAAAATATATCTATGATGCATTCTAAAGATCACTGCAGCTAGAAAAGATCATACATCAACAAGGGTAAGTCTGCTACAACAAGGTCTTGTTTGTTAATGCATGTGCAGGAAGGAGGACACTCTAGAACAACTTGGACACATATTGGAAGAACGTGCAGTACCAAGATACCATCATGTGAATTAAGTACAAAAGTGCATCAACGGTTACAAGTGATCAAAGAAGCAATGTCAAGCGTCACGTCTTATCAAAAGTCGTTATTGTAAAGGATCATCATTGTAAAAGAGTGATCATTGCAAGAGTCATTATTGTAATAGAGTCAATTTTCCTAGAGTCAAAAAGGCATTGTTGGGTGGTATATGAGTCTCTGTTGGGATGATGTCATGGTTGGGTTACAGGTCATAATGTCATTGGGTGTTCGGTCAAAATCATTGTAAATCATATTGTATCATGGATCGTTGTCCCTAGTACGAGAATCCACACTCTTGTCTCATTTCAATCATTATAGGGTAGCAGGGAGGTGTTAGGCAGGTGCATGAAGTCACCTATAGGTTGGAGCCTATGAACACTTCAAGGTGGTAGGTTGGTCTAGGGTGTTTGGGCATCCATTCAGTTGATTACTGAAGAAAACAGGCTGTTGGGGCGTCCTTCCAGTGGGAGCTAGAGAAGAATGCTTTTCTAGAATTCTAGGAAGTTGTTGCTTTAATTTCAGTTGCCGCTGAAGATTAAAGAACTTAGTATAAAAGCGTTTGGTGGTTTTTGACCCAGAGGGAGTTTTCCACCTAAAATGTTTGTGCTTACTGTGTTATTTTATTTACTGTTATTACTGCATAAACATTAATAATAATTTAGGATTAACTAATGCTATGAAAATATTTCAAAGTGATAATTTCTAAGGAATACTGATTCACGCCCCTCAGTATTTCCAACAATTAGGTGCCACATTAACCCACAACTACATTAAAGAATTCATATCTCAAGTTCTAGACCTCATATTTGAGTGATTTTCAATGCTCACGGTTTCTCTCACGATCCTCTATTACCTCAAACCATCACATGTCTAATAGTTGTCACAGATTCACACCCACATGCCTGGGTGCAAAGGTCGCACCTTGGGTTCCAAGCCCACAATGTCGTATTGTGGCACTCCAAACCCCAAACCCTAGGGCTTGGAGTACCTCCCAAGCTATCAAAAATCAACACTCCCTCTTAGTGAGGGAGGTACTTCCAAGACTAGGAAGTAGCTCATCATCATTATCACTGCTCGCAACATTCGCCCAACTCTTGGCACTCACAAATGCAATAATCCCTGTAGTGTGAACTATGCCTCTCTTGGAAGTGTCACTGTCTCTGGAAGAATATTGCTTCTTCTTCTCCTCTTATATCAATTTCTTATCCCTCCATGATTCCTTCTTGGCAACTGTAGGATCTCCCTTTCTCCCCACTGACCACACACTCTTCTTGGGCTGTAAAGTATCCCTCTAAACCTGCAAGCTCCCTCTAGAACTTGACTCCCTTTGAGCCACTAGATCCTGGACCTTCTTCTCTGGAACCTCTTCCTACTCTTTTGAAGCCTGCACCTGCTTCGCTGTAACCTACACCAGGTTCTCCTGCTTCTTCCCAAGATCTATAGGCTTTCCCGTCAGCCTGTATGATCATGCTCTCTAATTCCAATCACCACACCTACAGATCTAGAGCCTCTAGGCCTGAGTTTGGCCTTCCCAGTCTCAAACAAGACCTCAAACCCCTTATACTTAATTGCTGAGACATATATCACGCTATATATGAGTCCTGGTAAAAACTTACGTCCTGGACTCACATCACCTTTCGTGACTCCATCCTAAATTACACAACTCTAGATCCTTGGATCTCCTTCTGACTCTTGTCACCCAACACCATGTGAAACTTTGAGTCCCACTCAACTAGAGTCTCAAATACCTCCTATGACCCTGTCATATATTTCGACGCCCTACTATCCACGTGTTGTGCAGCCTCATCGATGTACCCTGAGAGAAATGAGAGATCAAGGAAAAGTCCTCCTCCTCCAATCTCTTGGTGAGAGAATCCATCTTAGTAGAAGTGAAAATCCCGACAGCCTGCTTCCCTTTCTTCTTTTCGTCATCTCCCACCTTCTTCTTCATCGGACATCTAGTCAAAAAATGACCCATCTTGCCATAGTGGAAACACATGATCTTACTCAAGTCCTTCTGCTTACCCTTCATTATTGCTGCAAGTGCAACGTCGTGATCTGAAGCCTTCTTATTCGTATGAAGATCCTCGCCTCGCAACTATTCTTGAATGAACTTGTCCCACAACCTATTCCAGTTTGGAAACTTTTCTCTAGCAACAATCCCTTTGATGAATGGATTCCATTCCTCGGTGAACACTTTCAAAACAATCCTCACCATATCAGAATCTAAAATAGTCACATTGACGGTAGAAAGCTCATCTTTGACCTGAGACAACCTCGTCAGACACGAAGTCACTCCTTCACCCTACAACATCTTGGTGGGCTTCAAATTGTCTGCCAACACCAACACCATGTTCTCGTTCTTATTTTGGGACAAATTTTGAAGATCCATCCACATCTCATGAGTGGTGTTCTTCCTGGACGTTCACACCATCTAGGATGATCAATCTCACCTTCGTATCCAATTCTTCGTACAATTCCAACTCCTAAGGGTCAGTTGGCTTCTTGATGGATTTCTCGGTGAACTCCCAGATTCTGTTGATCTGCAAGACCAAATTGATCCTTTCCTTCCATGGACTATAGTTGGACAACCCTTCTAACCTGTTCTCATACCGAAGACCAACTTGCAACTTCTACATTGTAGGGAGCCGCTTCACCTACAATGTGACCAACTCCCTCTTAAGTTGTACTTCACTGTGCACACTTTGATTCATTGTCCCTTTGAAGTAGCTCAAACATGCTCTGATGCTATGTTGTTTTTCCACAATCCCAATGTCTAGGATAGAATCTTAGGTCACTGACACTACCAAACAAAGAATCACAACGAAGCTACTTTTCACAGTGGAACAATATACAACTATAAATCTGTTAAAATATACATAAATTTTTACACAAATATGTGCAACAACCCAATCTATGTTATAATAGTGCAACTAAATAATACAACAGTCCAGGGCTCTCGTACCAGGGATAATGGCCCTCAAATATCCACAAGTACAAGAATACAAATACAAGATTTTTTGAGGTCTAGTTGATGTATTGCACCTCACAACTGCTTTGTCATACCCTATAACCTGTTGGTCCTTTTGCTCCCACTCTGCTCCTTAGTCCATCAAGGAACAACACATAGAGACTCCAGGAGTTCTACCACCTATCACTGTTGCATGACTCTTCTACTACAGATAAATTTGTCTAATTCAATATGCTCCTCTAGGATGGCCAATCCCTTAGCACCAAACTGCATTTCCTAGTTATCACTTTGGTCCATCAAAGTGCCACATAGGCCATCAACTCTTCACACAACACAAAACTGTCCAAAATCATTCTTGTTTGTTGCTTCTGGGGTTACTTTGGACACTTACATGTTTCCCTCCACCAACCACAAAGTGCCAAATACTTTTGTCCACACTTGGACATATCTTCTAGCATCAAATTCAACACAAATACATCACATACTTGACATCTTTAAGGATTGGTGTAGTTGCTGCACATCTGGTGGTCTGGTTAGGGTTGACAGACTGCTACAACTCGTTTTCTCCACTTTTAGACCCTCTCCGCAGCTACGACCTACCTTCAAACCGATATGCCCACCTTCCCTTGCTATTCTGGGCTGATTTCATCCTCCAACAAGCCTCACGTCCACCCCTTCTCAGGGAAAATAGGCTTGTGGCCTTCCTCTTAGCCACACCATCTCCTATTCTAGGATGATTAGTTTTGCGACCTACCCACAACAAGCTTCTAAAGTTGCAACCAACCGATGGAGAGAAGTTCTACCCAAAATCATGCCACAACACCACTTCAAGCTATCCCTAAAGGCTGTGGTTGCCTCCTGTAGCTACTCGGCCCTACAAGAGACACAAAAACCCATAGAAAAAGTCCCAACAAAGCTTCTTATGCCTCCTTTTCTAACTCGGTTACCTCAGAGGTGTACCTTCTATGAATGGATGCACTTGGATGGTGAAAATGACATCTCCACTCAGTTATATTTATACAAAGCTCATATGGTGTCAACAACACAACTTTTGGCATTATAAAACATCAAGCCGACCTCCATTAGGTGCCACATTAACCCACAACTACATTAAAAAAATCAAATTTCAAGTTCTATACCTCACATTTGAGTGATGTTCTATGTTGTCAGTTTCTCTCAAGATCCTCAAATCATCACATGTCCAATAGCCCTCAGGGATTCACACTCACATGCTTGGGTGCAAAGCCCACACCTTGGGTTCCAAGCCCACAATGTCCTATTGTGGTGCTCCAACCTCCAAACCCCGAACCCTAGGGCTTGGAGTAGCTCCCAAGCTATAAAAAATCAAGAGTGAACACTCATTCGGACATATGTTTTGTAGTTAACACTTTGATAAAATTTATGACCAAGCGTTTACACACACACACTAGGTTACAGCTAAGCATGTGCTGAGATACTTACATGGGACAATTAATCTTGCTCTGAGATATATTGTCGGAGATGTGAGACTTGATGGTTACATTGATGCTAACTGGGCTGGAAATGTTATTGACAAGAAGAGCACATCAAGGCATTGTTTTAGCCTTGGATCTACCATGATATCTTGGATAAGCAAGAAGCAGAAGTCTCCTTCCCTTTGTTGAATTTCCATGAGCTTGGTATATAGGATAAAATCTTAAATCTTTGATGCTACCAAAACCAAGCATCTCAACAAAGTTACTTAGCATAACATAATAATATAATGTAGTAAACCAGCCACATGCGCAATAAGAACAATGACAACAATATATGCAACCCAACTTTGTTATATTATTAACATATAATACAACTGTCTAGGGCTCCCATACAAGGGACAATAACCCTCAAATATCCACAAGTACAAGAGTACAAGATACAATGGCAATCTCGCTGCTTTAGGGTACAATCACAGCCTCTATGTCGTATCTCATCCTATTGGTCCTTTGCTTTCGATCTTCTCTCTTGTTGCCCCTTAGTCCATCAAGAAACAACACATAGAGACTCCACGAGGACTGCCACCTATCATTGATGCAAGTCACTTATTCTACAATGAACACAGGCTGATCCAATCTTCTCCTTTAGGTTGTGAATACCTGAGCACCAATATGCCTTCTTAGTAGCTTCCTTTGTCCATCTAAGAGATACACATAGGCTCAAATATTCACCCAACACACAATTGTCAACGCCCTTCTTGTCCACCTATTCAAGGGATACTTTGGACATCTACACGCTGCCATCCATCAGTCCAAAGATGCCCAATACTTCATTGTAGAATCTGCTCCTAGGAAAGGGCTTCTAACCATCCTAGTTAGCCCTCTTCCACTTGGCTTCCACAACTTGCCATTTGTCCACAATTCGACACCATCCACCTAGCAACAATTCAACATAAGCTCAACACAAACATACCTCAATTTTGGTTCAACATTGTTGTAGGTTAGGGTGCCTGGTTAGGGATTGAATGCAGTCCACATCAACCCACTTCAATATTTGTTCTATGCCTCCTAACAATTGTGGATTAACTCCTCTTACTTTTGTTCCTCCTTGCGGCTATCCTCCTGTAGCTCATCAACCTAGTTGCAAATATAAACTCACCTTAAAACAAACCTTTCTTCTCTTCATCCTCCTTCTCCTATAGCTCGGAGAAGTTAATCTTCTATGACTATTGCACTTGGGATGATTGAAATGACCTCCATACACCTTCTACTTATATACAAAATAACGACTCAAAGAATTCTCCAAGAGACACGACTTTTGGACATAACCATCTCAAACCTACATGACTTGTATGTCCAAAAACCCATCATTACATTAAAAAATTCATATCTCATCGTAGAAAACTCAGAATTCAGTGATTTTCATTGTGTTTGATTCTCCTTAATGTCGCTTATCATCTCCATCCATCACATGTCCAAAATGCTCCATGGTTTTGACCCAAACATTAATGGGTGAAAAACCCCAACCTTGGGTTCTAAGCCCACATGACTTTTGTGGTGCTCCAACCTCCAAACATTGAACCATAGGGCTTGGAGTACCTACCAATCTATCAAAAACCAACTACTCGTAACACTTTCCCAACCCCTCGCGCTCACAACTGTTGTGATCCCTGTAGTGTGAACTACACCTCTCTCAGAATTGTCGCTATCTCTGGAAGCTTCTTGCTTCTTCTTCTTTTCTTGTATCATTTTACAATCCCTACATGATTCCTTCTTGGTAGTGGTAGAAGCACCCTTGCTCCCCACTGCCCACACGCTCTTCTTGCGCTGCAAAGTCTCCCTCTGAACTTGCAAACTCCCTCTAGAACTCGAATCCCTCTGAGCCTCTGGAACCTGGACCTTTTTCCCTAGAACCTGTACATGCCCCTCTGAACCCTAGACCTGCAGCTGCTTCTCTAGAACCTGTACATGCCCCTCTGAACCTTGGACCTGCACTTGCTTCTCTAGAACCTGTACCTGGTCTTCCTGCTTCTTCTTTTCATGATCCATAGGCTTTCCCATCAACCTGTATAGACCATGCTCTCTAACTCCAATCACAATACTTGCGAAGCTAGAGCCTCTGGGCCTGAGTCTTGCCTTCCCATCCTAGAATAAGACCTAAAACCCCTTCTCCTCGATCACTAAGACATATATCATGCTATATCTGAGTCGTGGTACAAACATGATATCCTAGACCCACATTACCCATCCTAACTCCATATTGAATGTCGACTCCCAATCCTCGGATCTCATTCTGACTCTTTTCGCCCAACACCATGTGCAACTTTGAGTCTCACTCAACGAGAGTCTTGAATACCTCCTGTGACCCTTTCATATGTTTTGATGCACCACTGTCCATGTGCCATGCATCCTCATCGATGGTACTCTGCGAGGATCGAGAGATCATATAAAATTCCTCCTCTTCCAACCTCATAGTGAGAGAATTTATCTCGGTAGAAGTGGCAACACCGACGACCTGCTTCTTTCTTCTTCTCATCATCTCCCATATTCTTCTTCATCAAACATCTCGAAAAAAAATGACCCATCTCACCACAGTTGAAACACTTGATTTTACTCAAGTCTTTCTACTTGCTCTTCGTTTGTGTTGCAAGTTCCACGTCATCATCTGAAGCCTTCTTCTTCGAATGAAGATACTCATCTCACAACTCTTCCTTAATGAAGTTGTGCCACATCTTATTCTAGTGTGGAAACTTCTCTCTAGCAATGATCCCCTTAATGAAGGGCTTCCATTCCTTGGTGAACCCTTTCAAAGCAATCCTCACCACATCTGAATCTGAAATAATCACACCGACAACAACAAGCTCATCTTTGACTTGAGACAATCTCGTTAGATACGAAATCACTCCTTCACTTTGTATCATCTTGGTGGAATTCAACTTATCCTCCAATACCAGTACCTAGTTCTTGTTCTTATTCGGGAACAAATTTTGAAGAGTCACCCACATCTCATGTGTAGTGTTCTTCCCAGACAAATGAGGTATTAGGGGATCCTTCACCCCATGTATGATGACCAATCTCGCCCTCATACCCAAGTCTTTGTACACTTCAAGCTCCTTAGGGTTGGTTGCCTTTTTGTTAGCTTTTTCGGCAAACTCCCAGATCCTGTTGACCTGCAAGACCAACTTGATCCTTTCCTTCCATGGACTATAGTTGGACAACACTTCCAACCTATCCTTGTACCAGAGACCAACCTGCAACTTCGGAAATGTAGTGAGCCCTTCACGTACAACTTGACCAACTCCCTCTTAAGTTGTACTTCGTTGTGCACCTTTTGATTCACTGTCTCCCAAAGTAGTTCAGACACGTACTGATACCATGTTGAGTTTCCATGACCCTGGTGTCTAGGATAAAATCTTAAATCTTTGATGCTATCAAAACCAAGAATCTCAACAAAGATACTTAGCGCAATGAAACAATATAATGCAGTGAACAAATCATGTGCATAATAAGAACAATGATAACAATATATGTAAACTAACTTTTTTATATTATTAACATATAATACAATTATCTAGGGCTCTCGTATAAGGGAAAATGACGTTCAAATATCCACAAGTACAAGAACACAAGTTACAATGACAATCTCGTTGCTCTAGTGTACAATCATAACCTTTATTTCGTATCTCACCTTGCTGGTCCTTTGCTTTCGATCTGCTCTGTAGATTCCCCTTAGTCCATCAAGAAACAATGTATAGAGACTCCAGGAGGGCTGCCACCTATCACTGTTGCAAGTCACTTATACTACAATGCACACAATCAGATTCAATCTACTCCTCTAGAAGGTCGATAATTGAGCACCAATCTGCCTTCTTAGTAGCTTCCTTCGTCCATCAAAGAGCTACACAAAGGATGAAATCTTCACCCAACACATAGTTGTCAACGTCCTTCTTGTAGACATGTTCAAGGGTTACTTTGGCCATCTACATGTTTCCCTCCATCAATCCAAACACGCCCAATACTTCACTGTATAATCGACACATACGAAAGTGCTTCTAACCACCCTCGTTATCCATCTTCCACTTGGCTTCCACAGGCTGCCAACTTTCCACACTTGGACACTATCCACCTAGCAACAATTCAACATAAGCTCAACACAAACATACCTCAAGTATAGTTCAACATTATTGTGGGTTAGGTTGACTAGTTAGGGTTTGACTACAGTCCACATCATCCCACTTCAATACCTATTCTCTGCCTCCTAATAGTTGTGTCTTAGCTCCTCTTACTTATGTTCCTCCTTGTTGTTGTCTAGGGCCAATTAACAACTCCAAACTTCCCTTATGACACCCTGTTCTTAAGGTTGGTAGGTCTGCAGCCTACTTCTGGTTACCTGACTGGGATGCACCTAAGTAACAGTGGTAAGATCTCTCCTAAACCACACATAAAACTCTCATAATCATGCACATAATTATGTCGCTGCCTCCTGCTTAGAAATCAAAACTGTTAGGACAAAATTACCCCACACTTCAAGCCAATATCTGACCTTTAGTGATGCATTTTTCCTCTTGTAGCTCCTCGACCTAGTTGTAGATGTAACCTCACCTTAAAACATACCTTTATGCTCTTCGCCCTCCTCCTATAGTTCGACTACCTCAAAAGTTAATATTCTATGAATGTTGCACTTGGGATAATTTAAATGACTTAGATACACCTTCTATTTATACACAAAGAAGAGACAGGACTTTTGGACATAACCATCTCAATCCTCAAGACTTGTATATCCAAAAACCCATCATTACCTTCAAAAATTCATATCTCATCATAGACAACTCAAAATTCAACAATTTTCGTTGCATTGTATTCTCGTCAACTTCCTCTATAATCTCCATCCATCACATATCCAAAATGCTCCATTTTTTTGGCCCAAACATCAATGTGTGCAAAAACAAAACCTTGGGTTCCAAGCCCACAAATGCTTTTGTGGTGCTTCAACCTCCAAACCTTGAACCCTAGGGCTTGGAGTACCTCCCAAGCTATCAAAAATCAACACTCCCTCTTAGCGAGGGAGGTACTTCCAAGACTAGGAAGTATCTCATCATCATCATCACTACATGCAACACTCACCCAAATCTTAACACTCACAACTATAGCACTCCATGTAGCGTGAACTACGCATCCCTTGGAAGTGCCACTGTCACTGGAAGCTTCTTTCTTCTTCTTCTTTTCCTGTATCATTTTCCAATCCCTCCATGATTCCTTCTTGGCAGTTGTAGAAGCACCCTTTCTATGCATTGACCACGCACTCTTCTTGGGCTGCAAAGTCTCCCCCTGAACCTACAAACTCCCTCTAGAACGTGACTCCCTTTGAACCTCTGGAACCTAGACCTTTTTCTCTAGAACCTGTACCTTCCCCACTAAAGTTTGCACCTGCACCTACTTCTATGGAACTTCTCCTCATTGGAGCGTTATTTGAGAAGGTTCTAGATATGAAAATTATATATTGTGTCAACAAGAGTGGGATCCTATTGGAAGAGAATCCCATGTTCCACAACAAGTCCAAGCATATTGAGATTAGATATCAATGCATTTGATATATGATGCATAGAGGAGTCGTAAGATTCCATCAAATTTTCACTAATGAGCAGATAACAGATATTCTTACCAAGGCTTTGCCGAAAGGGAAGTTCTTGGTCTTCAAAGAGTAGCTTGGACTAACGAATGTGACCCTCCTAAGTAAGGGTGATTGCTGATCGAGGACAATGAGCTATGTTCTCCCCCCTTGTTTGAGCTCCTAGGGAGAGGAATTGAACCATAAGAGCTCCAAGGGTTTAGGGATCTATGGAAAATAGGTGTGTGTGTGTGATCCCTACTCATTGTGGTAGGTTAGGTATCTCCTCTATTGTCACTATAGGATGTGCATGATCCTTGTCTTCTACTACAAGTTAGGTATCTCCCCCTATTAGGTGTAGCAGAGTTTATCCCAGTTGCCATCCTACCCATAAGTTGGGATTGTTGGGATTGTCCTTGCCCATTAGGCCAATGGGTGAGGAAACTTGGGTTTGTGTGATCCTTACTACTAGTAAGTCGGGTACCTCCCCCAGGTTAGAGAGGATGCAGCTATTCTACCATTTGACTCTTGAGGGTTAAGGTGGGGCGATTAATAGAAACTCTTCACCCAACAAATAGTTTTCAACATCCTTCTTGTTCACATGTTCAAGGGTTACTTTGGACATCTACACATTTCCCTCCATTAGTCCAAAGATGTTGAATACTTCACTGTATAATAGGCTCCTACTAAAGGACTTCTAACCACCCTAGTTAACCCTTTTCCACTTGGCTCCCACAGGCTGCCAACTGTCCACGGTTGGACACTATCCACCTAGTAACAATTCAACATAAGCTCAACACAAACATACCTCAAGTCTAGTTCAACATTGTTGTAGGTTAGGCTGACTGGTTAGGGCTTGACTACAATCCACATCATCCCACTTCAATACCTATTCTTTGCTTCCTAATAGTTGCATCTTAGCTCTTCTTACTTATGTTCCTCCTTGCTACTGTCTAGGGACAATTAAAAACCCCAAAATTCCCTTACGATGCCCTATTCTAGGGTTAGTAGTCATGCGCCATACTTCTGGTTACTTGCCTAGGCTATGACCTAAGTAACAATGGCAAGATATCTGCTAAACCACACATAAAACTCTCATAATCATGCCCAGACTTATACTGATGCCTCCTGCTTAGAAATCAGACCTGTTAGGACAAAATTTCCCCACATTTCAAGCCCTGATCTGACCTTTAGTGATGTAGTTGTGCTCCTGTAGCTCCTCGGCCTAGTTGCAGATGTAAACTCACCTTAAAATGAACCTTTGATCTCTTCGTCCTCCTCCTATAGTTCGACTGCCTCAGAAGTTAATATTCTATGAATGTTGCACTTGGGATGATTGAAATGACCTCCATACACCTATTTGTATACAAAGAGCTCCACGAATTCTCTAAGAGACATGACTTTTGGACATAACCATCTCAAACCTCCATGACTTGTATGTCCAAAAACCGATCATTACCTTCAAAAATTCATATATCATCCTAGACAACTCAGAATTCAACAATTTTCATTGCGTTAGATTCTCCTCAACTTTCTCTATCATCTCCATCTATCACATGTCCAAAATGCTCCATGGTTTTGGCCCAAACATCAATGCATGAAAAGCCCAAACCTTGGGGTCCAAGCCCACAAATGAATTTTGTGGTGCTCCAACCTCCAAATCTTGAACCCAAGGGCTTGGACTACTTATCAAGCTATAAAAAATCAACACTCCCTCTTAGCCAAGGAGGTACTTCCAAGATGAGGAATTATCTCATCATCATCATCACTACTTGCAACATTCGCCCAACTCCTGGCACTCACAACTATAGCAATCCCTGTAGCTTGAACTACGCCTTTCTCAGAAGTGTCGTTGTCACCAGAAGCATCCTACTTCTTCTTCTTTTAATGTACCATTTTCCAATGCTTCCATGATTCCTTCTTGACAGCGATAGAAGCACCCTTGCTCTCTGCTGACTGCACACTCTTCTTGGGCTCCAAAGTCTCCCTCTGAACTTGCAAAATCCCTCTAGAACTCGACTCCCTTTGAACCTCTGGAACTTGGACCTTTTCTATGGAACCTGTACCTTCCCCTCTGAAACCTGCACGTGCACCTACTTCTATGGAAATTCTCCTCTTTGGAGCACTATTTGAGCAGGTTCTAGATATGACAATTATATATTGCATCAAAAAAGTGAGATCTGTTTGGTAGAGAATTCCATGTTACACGACAAGTCCAAGCAGATTGAGATTAGATATCAATGCATTTGAGATATGATGCAAATAGGAGTCATAAGACTCTATCACATTTTGACTGATGAGCAGATAACAAATATTCTTACCAAGGCTTTGTTGAAGGGGAAGTTCTTGGTCTTCAAAGAGAAACTTGGACTACTCAATGTGACACTCCCAGGAAAGGGTGTCTGCTGATTAAGGACACTGAGCTATGCTCTTCCCCTCTGTTTGAGCTCCCATGGAGAGGAATTGAACCATAATATCTCCTAGGGTTGTGGGATCTCTAGACAATAGGTTTGTGTGTGATCCCTACCCTTTATGGTAGGTTATGTATCTCCCCTATTGTCACTATAGGATGTGTATGATCCTTGTCTTTTATGGCAAGTCAGGTATCTCCCCTTGTCAAGTGTAACAAAGTTTACACCAGTTTCCATCCTACCCACAAGTTGGGCTTTTTGGCATTGTCCCTCCCCATCTAGCTAATGGGTGAGGAAACTTGGGTGTGTGTGATCCTTACTACTATTAATTCAGGTATCTCCCCCAGGTTAGAGAGGATGCAGGTGTTCTACCACTTGACTCTTGAGGGTTAAGGTGGGGATATTAATATACAATAGGATGGATGAGTGTTTCTCACTAAAAAACCATCTCATCATCAAGGTGTCCAGTGGTCAAGAAAAACCATTTATATCAGGATATGTCTATGAGCTAATCCTACGTCATCACTGTATCCCTCATGAAGGTGTCATCACAAGCCTAAGGAATGATCTCTTCATAAAGGAATTTGTACCATCCCTTCTTGAGGGATCTCAAGTCATTACTACCATCAAATTGGCCCAGTAACATGGCAATTTCCATTAAGCAAGTGCAAGGACAACTTGGGGTTATCTTATTGTCTCTAGGTTACATTATCTTTCTTAGTGACATCTTGGCTTCTTTGGGTACAATTTCAGGCCTTGGAGGGAGAGGAGAGGGTCAACATCCATGCTCGATGAATGCCAAGGTCAACACTCTTCTTTGAGTGGTTAGTGTCTTGGCTATATTTACCTGAGGTTGTTGAATGGTGTTTTCATTGATGCCAATGTTCGTCTATCAACACTATTAATATACATTGTGAATTTCATTAGTTGGAAGCTCTCATGGACAAGAAGCCATTAAAGAAAGAAATCCCATGCTGTGTGGTCATGTTGCCCTGCATTTGATGAGAATTTTGGATGGACAAATCAATATTTTTGGACTCAACATCATGGTCATTTGATTCTCCTTTTCATGCAAATTTTGATGGTAGATGGCACTTATCCTAACTCCCCATGGTTAAGGATATATACTCGATCAAAGTTTGTATCACAAAGTCATGGCCAAAGTAGCCAAAGGTGATTGAAAAGGGAGACTTAATGTTTGATCAGTTAATGGCTCTTATTCTCAAGAAATTAATTATTTGGTGTGGGTTTTGTTTTCCCTCAAAACAAGAACGATCCTAGCCTAATTTGGTTTGCTTAGGAGGATTTATCAAGTTTTAAGAAAATTATTTGAATATCGGCGAATCAAGTCAACTTCAAAGGGTAATTAGTTTTGGCTCCAAAAATTGAATTTTGTATTGTTTTCTCTATGACTTGTTAGCCTAGTTGACCCCTCTAGAAGCCCCATCCCTCTAATATAAATAGATCTAGGATCTTTTTATTAGTATCATAAATTGATTCACAAAATCTATCTATCTTTCTGACTATAATAGGCATAGGAATAGCGTGATATTTTAAGAATGTCAAGCATATTCAAGAGTTCATTGAAGCTTCATTATTGAGACAATTGTTTATTGGGACACAATACTAATCTGAGAAGATATGGAGGAGTTTTTTTTCCTGTTCTGAGGCCTCTTGTTTGGAAGTCTCTCTAGCCACTTGTGAGGAATATTTTCGGCCCTGTCTATGGCACATATTCTATGCTTTTTTGTGGGTTCTAGTGCTTGTATGAGGTTCTCATCTAAGGTTTTTTTGCACTGATTTAGAAGGGTTTTGTGTCTTATCTCGCACTAAGTTCGAATCTCCTTTCTATGGATTTTCAGGATCATCTTCGACCTCATTCTAAGGTTCTTCTAAGGTATTTTTTAAGGAATTTGAGGCCTTACTTTGGCCTTGAAACAATAGTTTGCATGCACTAGCAAAGGCTATGTTTTTTTTGTGGTCCTCCTAGAAATTTTGTGAAGGATATTTATTGTTTGAAGGATGATTATGAAGTCGATCTAAGATAAAATTAAGACTCTAATCCAAGGTATTTCTAAGATAAATAGATCACAAGATCTTATGCTCATTTGTGACTAGGTTTGAGGATTAAATTTTATCATATTAGAACTAAAGTGAAGATATTGGATACATGGTGCAGCTTAGTATAGCATGTCCATTTCAAATTGTATTTCAATTATAGCAAAAGAAATCATCGTGAATGCACAAGGTCACCTGTATTACTGAAAACAAAACTTGTAAGATTTCTCTTTAGAAGGTAACCAAACCATAGAAGCTTAGTGATCCAGGTGGATGTTGGTGGCCACCCACCTATTCCACTTGGACCCCCACCACTATCACTTTCAGTTTTACAGTTTCCTTAATTGTAGCACAATTTACTATTTTGGAAATTTTTCGAGTCATGAACTTCCAGAGCCGTTTTGAGGCTCTAAACAACGTTTTTCGGGGTAATTGGGGCAAACATGGATTATATGTTGATGTATTTCACTCAGAAGTTGTAGTCCTCAGATAAATATTTCTAACGAGGTATTGTACATGTCAAATGGATATCATATGCGAAAGTTACAACCCCACGAAGTTGATGTACCAATTTACCCAAACAGGGCCCATATTTTTGGCGCTTCGTCTCCAAGGGTTAGGTTTTTCGATGTTTGGGATTTTCCATTGTTTCTCAATTATAAATAGGCCTTTGAGCCTCATTGTAATAGGGTTCAGAGGCATGCAGACACCACATCTCTTCTTAGAGATAAGCTACCATCACCTGAGCTATTTTATTTCAATTATGTTTGTAAGCTTATTTCAGAATTTGATATTAATGAAATCAAGTATTATTTCTGTTGCATCTCTATATTTCTAGTTATATCTGTAATTTGTTGTGTTCTCGTTTAAGTTCAGATAAATGGTATCAAAGTAGTCTGTTCTTTCTCCGTTTTTCTTTGCATGTACCTAATGAGGTTGAGATATAAGGAGTTAGGGATTGAACTAGTTGAACCTTTGCAAGACTAGTCTCGCAAATCCCGAATCCCTCCCATGGAAGAAGAGAAGAAATACGAGGGGGTATGAGATCCTTTCAAAATCTTGCTTGAAGAATGCCTCGAGCGACAGAGGAACGCGATGATGGACAAATTTCCCTAAATCTTTCAACAACTACCCAAAGGCGACACATCTCCTTCCAACAACTACTTTGGAAGCGCCACACCCTTTAAGGTACAAGTTAACTTTGACATCCCATATTTGAAGGTTAGATAGATGTAGATGCCGTAGATAAATGGTTCAATTTGCTAGAAGGATATGTTTCTGTTCATGATTTTTCGAGCCAGGAAAATATTACTTTTGCACTTCTCAAAGGTGCCCCCATGTCAAGGATTGGTGGCAAACCTACTGTGAGAAGAAGGATGAAAGTACACCCTCACTATTTTCAGTCACACCCACTTGGAATTCATTTCAGGACTCCATCAAGGAGCAGTACTACCCTTTTGTGAGCTATGAGGATAAATACATAAAGTGGACAGCACTGCAGTAGTGAAGGGACCAATACATGTCGAAGTTTACCAATGTTTTTCATACCCTTCGCACAAAGTTGGGTATCAAGTATTTTGAGCAATATTTGGTACTCAAGTACCACAGCTACCTACAAAGGTACATCTAGGATGAGATTGAGTTCTTGGACATCTCCTCTCTCGGCACGATGTATCGATAAGCTGTCAAGATCGAGTGTAAGTTTAAACAAAAAAATCAAGACTTTGATCCACAAATCCGAAGTAAGGGAAAGGCACCCCCAAACCACGAAAAAAGGAAAAAGCGAAGGCGGGTTGACCCAAGACAACCCGTCGAAGCCGCAAGAATAGAACAACACCATGAATTCAAAGAAGGACGCAGAAAAGCGGCGTCAGTTCCATAAGAGCCCCATGCTACCACTCAAACCAGCAAGGGACCTAAAGGGGTTCCTAAGAGGGAAATGGCTAGGTTAAGGGCAACGGTGGAGGCTTAGCCCACTATCACCATAGCTAAGTCTCCCTACTCTTTATGAAATTTCACCGATGGGTCTCCATATGAATCGGAGATGCCTGTAGATCCTCAGCAATGGTCCAAGATGGTGACACGATTGGTACACTATGCCCAGTAGGCCCCCACAAGAGCCCCACACTCTTGGAAAGTGTTCAAGCACTTGTACAATGTCATGGTAGCATCCATTCCACCACCTGGATCATTGCTGAGGATCTACAAGAATCTCGATTCATATGGAGACCCATGGGGTCATTTATGTGCCCTAAGACCCACTGGGAGCACCACAGGTCTACTACTTGGAGACTAAGGGGCCACCCCCTTTTCCATCATATTCTGAGGAATTTGTTCCTCAATATGGCACTTCAAGATATTATTAGGCCTGCAAATGGCCCCACGACATATACATATTATTACTTGGACCCTTGTGAGGCTTACGTTTACACTTGTGACCTAGTTTGGTGGGCTTGCCACCAATAGGGGTTTATTTGCACATTATTTTATCATTAGGGGCTAATGTATGCCCATAGGCTAATTCGAACTCCTTAGGAAGCTATATATTGATGTTAGATACATTCATTTGGATCATCACTTGACTTGGGATCTCTATAATCATAGAGAAACTCACATTTTTTCCTTGGAGGATATTTTTTGGAGATGGATGAATTTTGACGTATGGGTTTGGGCTATTTTTCTTATCTTGGATCTTTGCCTTGCAAACGAAATGCTATAATATTGTATAATATTGTAAGTCAATTTTGACATTGTTATTCTTGTTGCTGCATACTGCTAAAATTAGGGCTAGTTGCTGCATAATTAAAATGTGGAGTTAAGCATGTTTTAGCTAATTTAATGTATGGGTCAGTGTTATATGAATGAAATGTCCTAGAGATTATTTTTCTCAATAAGCTTGCATCATTTTCTTTGAATTATAAATGCTTGAAGGTCACCTTTATTTTCTTTCTCTCAACATTGGATGAAGCTGACTTTTTGGGCCTCCTTGATCAAGAAACCAAGTTCTTACTCATCATCATCCTTGAATCCATATCCCCAAGTGCATTAGGCACTAATCCCTAGAAGGGGTGGTCATGTCCTTCACCTTTTTCCCCTTTTACCACTTTTCCCCAGGTCTAGCCTTCAAAGGTCACCTAGGGCATCAATTGCCTGGGAATTGACCCAAGGAAAAACTTCGATCTCCTACATGCTACTACACTAGTGGGTCTCCTGCCTCTCCTTCAAATTTGAGGCAATTTTAATGGTGGAATCTCCAGGAATCCCAAGCCGTAGTTCTAAGATCGATTTTTTCCTAAGCATCCCCAAGGCTAGATCTCAACAGGATCAATTCAACCTTTTGAAGTAAATATTCTTGTTTGGTCCTTTCCTTTCACCTTGTCTAGGATAGGAACATCATTGGTTGCTACATTCCATCCCTAAGCCTAGGATGGGTCCACTTGACCCCAAGTGGTCCCACTTCTCAATAAATATTACTTTTCAAGGACCATTTGGGAATCCAAGTTTCCCAAGGATTATAGGGATTAAGAACCTCGTCTATAAACCTATTCCTTCTCCCTCAACCCTCCAATCCTCACCCCTTACTCCTGGAGGACCAAGTCCCTTTCTTAAAGATCAAGAAAGTTCCATTCTTCACTCCATCCTTGGGAAAAGGTTTCCAGGGTCACTTTCCACCTATCCATTGACATATACTTTACAAGTGATCCCTACACTAATAGGACTCCTCCCATCGGTGAAAGTCCGTAAAGAGCAGAGAGACTTAGCTGTGGTGACAGTGGGCTAAGCCTCCACCATTTCCCTTAACTTAGCAGTTGTCCTCTTAGGAACCTCTTTTAGGTCCCTTGCTAGTTTGAGTGGTAACACCCCACTCACAACACAAGTGAGTGTCGGGCCAAGTAGTTGCTTGTGGCCGAGTTGAAGGCTTTAGAATCAGATGCATGTTCCACCTTTGAGTCAGGAAATGACAAGAGGAATGATAAAGGGAAGAAGATTATTGATGCGGAGCCCATCGCCACTATGGCCACCACCAAGATCCAGAAGAATGAGCTCGAAGATCTAGAGGAGGGGGAGCGTCTCTTCCACTCACATATGTGGGTGAAGGGTTCGCCGCTACAATTCATTGTCGACAGTGGGAGCCAAAAGAACCTCATTTTAGTAGACATTAGGGGAATTTTGAGGTCTAAAATGAGCCTCCTAAGAAAAATGTACAACCAAAATAAACTTTATAAGAACCAATAGGATTCAAGATGATGATGTTAACCATGGGGAATGATTCACCATTTTTGGAGTAAAAAAGTAAAAAGATTAAAAAATAATAAAATAATAAAACTACTTTTTCAACTCCTATCTTAAACTTATCTCCCTAATGTTTTACTCAAATTTTGAGGAGGAGTACTCATTGGATGCAAAATTTAATTCCTCATCCAAGGAGTACCCATGTTGCATATTTTCGATGGACCTTGCTACAAGAAAAATGAGAAATACATGAAAAACGTGATTGCAATAATCTTTATCATGTATTTCTCATTTTTCGTAGCTGGGTCCATCGAAAGAATGCAACATGAGTACTCCTTGAATGGGGAATCAAATTATGCATCCAACGAGTGTTTCCACACGAAATATAAGTAAATCCATAGGGAGATAAGTTGAAAAAACGTGTTGAAAAAATAGTTTTTCTTTTTTCCGTCTAAAATTTGATGATGTAATCAAATTTTGTTTTATTAATTCCACTATTATTTTATAATTTCCTTATGAGGCCCATTTTAGACCTCAAAATTCCCCTAATGGGTTGTGAAGCAGTTGGGCCTACCAACCACACCACACCTGTAGCTGTACAACATCGGGTGGCTTCACCAATGACGAGATCTTTGAGTCAGCCAACAATGACACTTTCCCTACAACATCAAGCCCTTCACGGATGAGGTACTATGTGATGTTGTTCCCTCCTCTTGAAGTTTGTGATGTATTATTATGACAACCATACTTGTGGAAGCGACATGTTGCATATGAGTCTAGACATCGCTATGTTATTATTTCTTTGGGTAATACATTATACATGATACCAGAGGTAGCACGCTTACCTCCATCTCTTTGATCTTTGCTAAGCAAAGCAGTAAGTTCATTTCCCAGATTGGGATTTTTTCTTCTTTCTAATTCACTCTCAAAGTAAGGGGAAAGTCATGGCCACATCCATGGCCCCCGGGAAGGGTTCCTTCATGTAGTAGAAGCAGGTGGATACGGTCGTGGAAGAATACAGGGACATCTTGTTCTCACCCACCGGGGTACCCTTGCACTGTCAGGTCAAGCATCCACAAACCTAGGATGAGATTCTTCCCTATGTGAAACACAGTCATAATAGAGCTATCCATAGCTCGACTCATCGCAGTCCCTTTCAAGTGGGTCTAGGATTTCAACCATTGTGTCTGATTGATGTTGTCATGCCTCATGCAACTACACAGACATAATCAACACATGTATTGTTTAGGTTGATAAAGTGACTAGATTTATTGAACGCATCTAACACATCTTCCAAAAGGTTCACAAATTCTTGGAGAAGTCAAATTTCAAGTACAAGCAACCACATGATCAACAACAAGTGCCACACAAGTTTCAAGTGGGTGATAAAGTTTGGTTGCATTTGTTAAAATAATGCCTTACCGGAGCCCATCAGAAGCTCAGACCACTCTGATATGTTCCTTGCACCATTACCAAGGTTGTGGGAGACAATGTTTTTGAGCTCAACATTCCCCCATTCCTTGTTTTGCACCCAATGTTCAATGTGGACCGCCTTCGACCCTACTTTCCACCATTACTGGACACATTAGACATTGCAAAACAACTCACAATAACAAAGTTAAAACTAGACTACATGGAACAAGCCACAATTGATCAGATTATGGACACATAGGTCAAGAACACTCGCTAGCATAAGATCCAAATATATCATGATGTCAAAGCTGGCCAACTCCTGCACCAAGGCAAGTGGCTCACCAGGGACCAAGTTCAACAGAAGTTTCCCCATCTCATGGAGGCACTCAACACAATGGGGACCATTGCTTCCTAAGTGGGGAGGATTGATCCAGGTGTTTGTTGGAGGACACCCACCTATTTCACTTGGACCCCCACCACTGTCTCTTTTAGTTTTTCAGTTTCCTTAATTGTAACACAGTTTACTATTTTTCGCAGTTTTTCAGGTCTTGAACTTCCAGAGTTGTTAGGCCCTAAACATCGTTTTTTGGGAATACAGGGGAAATAATGGGTCATAGACCCATGTAGACCCATTTTTTCCACTCGGAAGTTGTATTCATCGAATAGATCTTTTTAATGAGGTATTGTGCACGTCAAACAGAGATCGTATGCCAAAGTTACGACCCCAGGAAGTTGATGTACCAATTTACCCAAATAGGGCCCATAGTTTTGGTGCTTCATCTCCTAGGGTTAGGTTTTTAGATGTTTAGGGTTTTCCGTTGTTTCTCAATAATAAATAGCCTCCGAGCCTCATTGTAATAGGGTTCAGAGGCATGTAGCCACCACATCTATTCTCAGAGATAAACTACCATCGCCCGAGCTAGTTTATTTCCATTTTGTTTGTAAGCTTATTTCAATATTTGAAATTAATAAAATGAAGTATTATTTTTGCTACATATCTATATTATGGTTATATCTGTAATTTGTTACATTCTTGTTTAAGTTCAGATCACTTAGATCACTTGAAAAGGTGTAGGCATAGACTCAGATGTATTTCCATTTGTAATTTTTCAATTTGTGAGGGAAACATAAGAATATTGTTCATACCTTCAAATTTAGCACTTTAAGGTTGGATTGGACTACTCAGTGGAGAGTTACATTGTGTACATGGTCGAAATGAACCTCTATCAAATCTAGGATCGTGTTGCACTGAGCTGCAGAAGGTTATGACCACAAAGAGATTACAATTGTAGGCACAAACATGATAGTGGATATGGGCTGCATAAATCAGAGTTAATTAGGAGGAACGTCAAAGCTGACAGGTCAAGTTACATGAATTATTGAGGATACAACATTGCCAACATAAGGAAGGGGAGTTTAGCTTTTATTGGGCCTTGATCAACACAACATTAACTAGTATGGACGGATGGCAATAGTTTTCAAAAGTAACATATGTAATGCACATATCAATGCTTTGCCTGAAGTCACAAATAAATTATTTTTATTTTGTATATACCCAAAGTCACAAGTTTGATACATTTGAAATAAATTTTTTTCTTTTTTTTTTTACAATATATTTTTTTGAATAGATTAGTAGACCAATGATCTACCTTTTGGAATCTTCAGTACCAACATTTGACCAATTTGTATGATGTACACAAAAAGGAGTATTATGTAGAGTATTTAAATTTTACATGGTTTATTATAGTTATTTTTTTATTTCTAGAGCAATTACTATTTGATTTGAAATCTGGAAGAAGTTGACCAATCAGGGCTCGAAGACAGACCTTGTTTCAAAGGCTTATGAGTAGATTGCAATATCTTATAGTGTTTGCAGTGGTTGTTGTGATAGTAATGACAGTGCTTGCAAGTTGTGATTGTGGTAGTGTGTTGTTGAGCAGCGAGAGATTGCATGTGTTTTAGTATATGGTGAGAGTATGACCACTATGATTAGAAATATAGTTGTGTATTGTGTCAAGGCTTGTTGATTAGGGTTTGAAGAATTCTTGTTACCATAGTGCTGATGATTGCTTATCAAATGAATGTTGCATGATGATGTTATGAGAGTTTCTACTACTTGCTGATGTGTTACCCACAATTATGGTTTATGTTGTAGGGGTTATTGCAGCCATTGCTTGGCCAAGTATTTGAACAATCAAATCAAAAGACTATTGTCTTATACAAATGAATAACAACCTCTATATGTTGCTGATGAAGACAGGGACCTTATGACATATTGTTTTTCAGAACTAGGGTTTGAATTTGGCTTGATGATTTTGTTGAGTAGAGTTGTTAAGGTTTTTCAAGTGTACACAGATTATGAATAGTAATGTTGTGGCCTATTGTGGCTATGGTATGACAAAGGCACATATATCTCTTGAGCATAGTTGTTTGGAAGAGTTATTTATGTAGGGTCTTGCTATTGGATTATCTAGCTAAGGTTTGATGTAATATTCAATAGATTTGTTTATCACAGAGATCACATTTGTTACTAACAGTTATTGTTTCAAAGATGCTAAGCAGAGAATTGAGATATTTTAGGATACTAGAGTTTGATCTCTTGAGCAGAGGAATTTGTTATTGTTGTTGACGACCTCGTGCAAGTATTGCAGATCAACAAAGCTAATCGGTTGCTTGTTTTCAATTGATATTAATATTGATATGTAGAAAGGTATTCTTGATATTTTTATGATTAAGGAGAGAGAGCACAAGTAAATCCAATTTGAAAATTATGAAACTTGGTCCACTATGGTGAATTGAGGATCAAAGCCTTCAGGGCAAGTGGTGGCTTGCTGGGAAGGGTGGTGCAAGGCAGGAGAGTGGAGTCTCCTTTAGGTTGGACCCTGAGAACACTTTAGGGCAACATGGTGGTGTTAGGGCAGGTTGGAGCTTGTGGAACGTGTTGGAGCATCCTTTTAATTGGAGTTGATAAATTTTGAAGTTGGAGCTTACCATTGATGTAAGCTTGAAAATAACTATATTAAGAAGTGTTGAATGGTTTTTGTCCCATAAGGGTTCCCACCTAAAAATATTGTGTCTATTGTCTTTGATATTGTGTATTGTTGAATGGTATTATTGATTTATGTTTTGATTTGATGCTAATGTTAATTGATGGTCTGAAGATTAAAAATTAAGTAATTGAAGTGAAATATTGATTCACTCCCCTCTCAGTATTTCCAACAAAGGTGTCATCTAGTGGGGCTGGACATCCTCTATGGTGTGCTGGATAAGTCTTAATCAAATACCTTAAGTGATAGTTATCGTACCTCAAATAACACATTTGAAACATACTCTCAAAATCAAGTGAGATCATCATCATAGATAAAGAAACCATAAATGTATCACACTAGACCATATTTAAAAGCAAAAGGCACAAAAATACTTCACATAAGTATCATCTCAAATGTCTTTCTAGCTTAGTGTTTGTATACAAGTTACCATGTTAGATATGAGAGAGTTATCTTAAGACCTAGTATTAACTGCTTCCAACCTTAAGGGGAGGACTTATTCCTAGGTTGACCCATCAATCATTAGGTGCAAGTGAATGATGGGATGGTGGGGGTTTACTCCATGGAAGATTCCATTATTAGTTTGTTGTTTATGGAATACCATAATTCTTCATCATTATAATGAGAAGAGGGAGCAATCATGGGACTTGAGTTAGCCCTTTGCTTTGTTGAAGAATCTAGGGCAATGGGGTATAGTAGGATTCTTCTATATTTGATAATAATTTTTGAAGCCCTTTTCTATTTATCTTGTTAGCTTAATCTTCTTCTTCTTCTTCTTATTAATGCATGTGTGTGTACTTCATCAAGTTGCTACCAAAGACATAAGAACAAGAACACAAGATGTTGGCTCTCTGTCAGGGCAAAACATCTCTCTCTTAGAGAGGAAAACCATTTCATAAATTTCTATTATTGAAGATTCTATTGATCAATGCCAAACCCTAGACCCTTGACAAGAATATCCTCCAAGAACAAGTCAAGTCTTTCCTTCTTCCTGCACTTCGTTCCCTGATACTTCTTCCTTCTTCTTTCAACACTTCGTTCTTCTTACAACTGTTGATAGTCCTTGTTGCACTTGCTCTAGAAGAGACACTTATCCTTGATCTTTAGTGAAACCCTTTACTTGTGATGATCCCTTCCTTCCTCTTGATCAACCGAGCTCCTTCCTCAAGGTGTAGTTGCAGATTTGATATGACTGTCATGCAACCCTAAATACTCACACGTGTGGGAGGTTTCCTTAAGTATTTGGTTCCTTTCTTCTTCGATCGAGAGAGTCTCTTATTCACTCTAGTGGGAGGCCCTATAGGCCAAAGTTTCAAGCCCAAACAATGAGAAGTATGATATAGTTATGTTGTTGTTGTTATGACCGCAGAGATGCCTCCTTTTCTCTCACGTGTGACTGTGTTCTACCCTATGAACAGTCCTCCAACCTTCGGGATGACTTCTCATTCTTCACTACATTAGAGGCTCCTTATACTTGTCCCTTTTCACCCTTTTCTTAGTCTTTCTTGCTAGCTGATTTTAGAGGTGGATTTCTTATCGTTTGAGGGAGTGCACAACCTATACATATAGAGGATTGTCCCTCCTTTATGCTGACTTGAGGCCGACATGATGACTGTAGGCTGACTTGAGTTTCCTTCATCATTTTTTCTCCTTTGATGATGTCGTTGCATGGAGAGGACTTGTCTTTGCTTGGAGGGATATTCTTTGACTCTTATAAAAATATGTACATGGTGTAACATGCCCTTAAGGGTCTTCAAGATTTCTTTTGACTCTTTGACCTACTTATAGCACTTTAACATGTGATAGACCTATTTCAATGAGAAAGAAACTAATTGATAAATATAATAAAAATAATATTTCTTTTCTTGAATAAATACAAATATCATAAGTGCATTTATGAAGACTAAACCTAGTTACACTTTCTTCAACACTCCCTCTTAACTAGGGAGGTATTCATAAATCATTACAAGGTGTTTAGCTATTTTTCAATCTTGAATAATTCACATAAGAGAATCTGGATTGGCAATGCATCGGTTATAGCATCATAGTAAGCAACATTATTCATAGCAAGGTCTTGACTAACAACTTTGTCTCTCATAAGATCAGAGCAAAATGTTGGCGAGACCAATGACTTATAGACACCTTAGTCATTGTCTCTCAAGGTACATACCCACCCGGGTTTTCACTGCGTATCACCTTATAGGACTATTCTTGTCATGGGTTCTTATCCCTCAAATAATACTAGTCCTCTTGCCTACTCTTGCCTTGGATGCCCTACACATCCTGAAAGAGTATCAGATGCCAGATGATACCCAATCATCCCATTCTTTCTTCCTAAGTAAAGAAAAGATTGTTGTGTCTATTTTTTCCTCTTAATTGAGGAAGACATGCCCAGGTTTCCTCTGACAAGTAACTTGCCCAAGATCCTTTGTAGTTGGGAACTTGTTAAAACTCCCTCTTGACTAGGGACTTTTCCATTCATTAGCAACTTCTTTTTCATGGGTTCTTCAGCTTCTTGATCTCCTTCTTTCCTTCGATGTCATGAAGTTTTTGTTTGAACTTATTCTTCGTAGGGAACCGACCATCAATCACTTTCCTTCCTGGTTTGTCATGTCATTGCTCCCTTAGTGGAAAGTGGCCTTCTTGGTATATATCAAGTCCTTTTGTCATCTGGCTACTCCTTTGTCATCTTGTCTATGCTTTAGAATACTTATCACATAGATTCTTAGTTGTACTTTCTTTTTCCCATCCTTTGATTTAGTAGCCATTCATGAATTCATCCTGATATTGCTTCAACATCAAATGGTGTTTTTGCTAGATGACTTCTTCATCATGACATATTCGTAGAGTTGAATCAGTTATCTTCACCTCACTAACTCCAAGGTCTTCATAGGTGTCAAGGGTCCTTTTATCTTTTTCTTCCTTTTTCAAAGTTATCATGCCTTCTTTCAGGAGATGTCTTTAATGGATCTTGTCAGATAGTGATTCTTTGTGACAATGGTGTTCTTCACATGCTTGATCTCTTTATTCACTTGCTCCTTCATGATCTATTCATTTTCTTCTTCTTGGATTGATTAGTCAACCACCTTATACTCCTTATGAGAGCACTTCTTCATGTTGACCTTTATTGAATTGTAGAACATGTCTTTGGGCATATCATTGGTGAAAGAGATCCTTTTATTCTTGGTCATGCTTCTATAACTTTTCCCATGACCCAATATATATGATGACACGACTTAAACTTTGATGCATACATACCTCATCTTGATTCTGCTTTGATCATCTCGACTTCATTTGATAGTTCTCCTTGATTGGGTTAGGCTTTCTTGCTTCACCTTCTCTTGCCTACACATCATTCTTTCTTGAATCCCATAAATGGGACTCCCAATGGACATCTGCCCTTATGTATGAATCTTCTTTTGAAGATTCTATCAGAGGATTTTTAAGACCCTTATCTTGCAAATGTTTCTTTCTTTGATGATGGAGGCCTTCTAAGAATTTCAATCATGATCAATTATTCTTTCATTGTGGATGAGATCCTATAATAGGTATGCTCCTTCTATATGAATTTCTTGAGATATATCTATACCATGCTCCTATATTCTAGAATATATTTGTAACCATTTAATATATTCTATTTCTATATGCTCCTATACTACTCAAAACATTGAAATAAGACTTTAAGTAAAGAGGTTGACTTAGTCATAGTAGAGATCTGGAGGATCTTCCTTTTTCTGCTTCTTGTCTTCCTCTTTCACTTCTTGAGTTACATGAGATTCTTCCTTTTTTCTCTTGTTGTTGTTGTCCTTCTTAAGTTTAGTACAATACCTTTTGTAGTGTCCATATACTTGGCATCCAAAGCAATGGACCTTGGACATATCTCTATTGCTTGATCTTCGTGGACCAAATTTTCCTAATTTTTCCTTTCTCTTGGCCTTGGTAGCAAATGCTTTCTCCTTTGATCCCACAACATCTTTTTCTTTCAGTCTAGTTTCCTCTATCTTGCATAGAGACCATAGTTCACTTAGTGGGGTAGCTTCCTTCTTGGCATATATGTTTGATGTGAGGTTTCCCTAATCCTCAGGTAGAGCATTGAGTACTACAATTGTCATTTCTCTGTCAAACATGAATTGTTCTAGCTCTTGAAGTTGATCCATCATCTCAGAGATATTCATGAAGTAGGGATTTATTCCTTCCTTTGATATCTTCATCTTGTACAAATCATTTCGTAGAGATATCACTTCTCCAACTATGCTTACTAAGAATAGCTCTATTAGCTTGCCATAGATTTATTTTGATGTTTCAAATTTGGAGACATAAAGAATGAAATAGTCCTTGATAGATTTTATTAGAATCCTTTGAGCTCTTGTCTCATACTTATTGTACTTGGCTAAGGCTCGAGTTTGTTCCTTAGCAGGGATGGTGATATTCCCTTTGATGTGATCTAGAAGTTCATTCTCTTTGAGAAGTAAATTAGTCATCTTTTTCCATGCAAGGAAGTTATTGGTCCCAACCAATTTGTTGCTTTTCTTGCAAAAATACATTTATGTATATTTAGAAGGGGACATATACTTGATAGAGTTTGAGATGTAGTGGACTTGCTTTCTTCTTGAAGACTTGATGGCTTGCCTTCCTTCGATCTTGATGTTCTTCACGTTGTTTTCTCTAAATGGACTTGAATGATGATGAGATTTGGTTGATTACTTGTAGCTTGATGCAGGTCCCTCTTTGATTTTGTTTTCTTGTAGGTGCCTTTATATAAGGCTTTTCTTCTTGTTTTGTAGTCTTCCTTCATGAATAGTATATAGTATACCTTCTTGTCCTTGATGTGATTGAGACATCTTGGCTTGATGCTTCAACCTTTTAGATGTTCTTGAGATGTCCTTCTTAGATGGGTCACCTTATGAGTGTTCTTGAGATGCCCTTTCCTTATGTGTCACCTTAGCTATGATACCATATGGCAAAATCTAGGGCAATGGACTATAGTAGGATTCTTCTAGATTTGATAATAATTTTTGAATATCTTTTCTATTTATTTTGTTAGCTTAATCTTCTTATTCTTGTTATTAATGTGTGTGTGTTTACTTCATCAAACTTCTACCAAAAAAATAAGAACAAGAACACAAGATGTTGGCACTCTACCAGGGCAAAATATCTCTCTTACAGAGGAAAACCCTTTCATAAATTTCTTTTATTGAAGCTTCTATTGATCAATGCCAAACCCTAGACCCTTGACAATAATATCCTCCAAGCACAAGTCAAGCCCTTCCTCCTTCCTGCATTTTGTTCTCCAACACTTCATCCTTCTTCTTTTGACACTTCGTTCTTCTTATAACTGTTGATAGTCCCTTCCTTCCTCTTGACCAACCAAGCTCCTTATTCAAGGTGTAGTTACAGACTTGATATGAGTGTCCTGCAACCCTAAATTCTCGCACATGTGGGAGGTTTCCTTGATTATTTGGTTCCTTTCTTCTTTGATTGGGAGAGTCTCTTCTTCACTCTAGTGGGAGGCCTTATAGGCCTAAGTTTCAAGCCCAAAAAATGGGATGTATGAGATTGTTATGTTGCTGCTATTATGACAGCAGAGATGCCTCCTTTTCTCGCATGTGTGACTGTGTTTTACCCTAGAAACAATCCTCCAACCTTTGGTGATGAATTCTCCTTCTTTGCTGCACTAGAGGCTCCTTATAATCGTCCCTTTTCACCATTTTCTTCGTCTTTCTTGCTAGCTTATTTTAGAGGTGGATTGCTTGTCATTTGAGGGAGTGGATAACCTCTATGTATAGAGGATTGTCCCTCCCTTAGGCCAACTTGAGTTTCCTTCATCATTTTTTCTCCTTTGATGATGTCGTTGCATGGAGAGGACTTGTCTTTTCTTGGAGGGATATTCTTTGACTCTTATACAAATATGCACATGGTGTAACATGCCCTTAAGGGTCTTCAAACTTTCTTTTGACTCTTTGACTTACCTATAGCACTTTAACATGTGCTAGACCTATTTCAATGAGCAAGAAACTCATTGATAAACATAACAAAAATAACATTTCTTTTCTTGAATAAATAGAAATATCAAAAGTAGATTTATGAAGACCGAACCTAGATACACTTTCTTTAACATTCTTAACCTATTTTTACCACCCCTCTTGTGCATATTTTTCTTGCATAAATTAGGTTAGAAGATTTTATTATGTGTTTATTACCCGTTGAAAATGAAGAACTTTATCACTAATATGGGTTGAGATATTAAAGTTCCTTTTATTTTGACTTTCTCAAACATTTTCCAAGAATTGTGTGATCACTAATGAAGGGATAGAGCTCAATCTAGGATTTTGTCCACACACTTTATTTTATCCCAGCCAATATTTTTCATTTTATCATTATGGCTCATGCTTTTTCTTTTCTTCTATTGCATTAATCACTTAGGGAAAAAAAATTGGGCCCCTACTCAAGAATGATGAAAACAAGGAAACAATACTTTTGATAGATAACAATCAACCTGAAGATAGGGACTTGGAATGAGGAAGAGATGGAAAGTGACAAGTATGGATTACCATGGGCACACAACATCAATTAGTGCATCCTATATGTTCCCCTCTTGGATAATGGAAAGAAAGGCATCAAAGAAGATCACACTAGACTAGGGACAGAGGATAGCCACCAAGGTGAAGCACGGGAACAAGGATACAAACAAAAGCATTCAATCATTCAACTCACCATGCGATTCATAATAATATGCTCTTAAACATTGAATGAAAGCACTTTTTATTACAAACATGGTTAATGTACCTTATGATGTATTGCCCACCTTTATTTGAAAAGTATGCTAGATGCCACAAAGCACTGACTAGATCATAAATGGAGGGTGCTTGAGGCTAGCTATCCGTAGGTCATATAGGGCCATTGGATAGCAAGTTGAACAAAATTAGAGAATAGTTTTATGCGAATGGTCACCCAATTCATTAGGTAACATCAGGATCCACCTTAGGGATGTGTTCATCGTGGAGTGCATGATCCATGTGTTTGAATGAATAATGCATGAGAATACCATCAATTCCTGGAGCTCACAAACATACTACCTGTATCACTTAAGAAAAACTAGTTGATAGCAAGTGAGTAGGGTGTTGATTGTCACCCTTAAAATATAGGAAAATATAAAGCTTAACTAAAATATGAAATACAATGTTTTTTAATTATCCAAGAAAATTAGGATGAAGACAACAAAGAAGGATGCAAAATTGAGGATGTAATGCACACATTCCCACTACCTACTCTAACATGCTATAAGTAAGGGCCAAGTACAATAATATAGCCAATGAAGTCAACATATTATCAATATGAAAATCAAACACTCTACCCTTATGCTTAATCATGAGATCAAACAAGGAAATATCATAATTAGAGATCATCATCTCACAATTCTCAAGAATAGGATCAAAGCCATAAGGATGGGTTGCAAAAGGTTTGCAATAAAATAATAATGGCTCATCCTTATTAGAAGCAGGGTTCTAATGATGCAAGCTAAGCAAGTTAGAAAAGTGATCAATACAACTTTCCTCGAGATCATCTTGACAATGCTAATAAGGGTTCATTAGAGATCTACAAAAAGTGGGAAATTTATTGAACGAAACAAGGATGAAAAAGGAAGGAAAAACCTGAAAGAAAAGTTTCACTCAAATTCCAAGGCTTGTTGCATCTCTCCCCTCATCTCAAACTTTGCACAACAAATTATGAATTGAATTGTCCCCTAGTCATTTCAACACGAAACATACAATTCTTAATTGTGTTCCTAGGGACAAGTGGATGGCACAAAGGAAGAAATGGCTAAAGGATCTTATTTTGAAAAACTTGTTGCACTTCACAAATATTAGGTTCAAAAGGGTACACCAAATCATATTGATAATCACTTGAATCTAAACATGGGACAACTAAAGATCAACATTATAAGATGGCTCAAACAAGTCTATGATCATGTCCCTTTTATGATGCTCAAAACCCTGATCATCACTAGATATGTATGGTTGGAAGAGATCATAAGCATCCTCCCAACATATCCTTGTGAAGAATGGTTGTCCTAAAGGAAAGATTCTACATGATCATTGTCAATATCCTAAATTGGATATCTATCAAAATGATAACAAATCCTATCCCATTTACCCTTATAAATGTAGAAAATCACTAATGTTATTTTCAATTTTTGAAGGCTTAATAGGATCTCGCTTTTCCAGGCTTTAAGAAGATGTATAATTGAACTCAAAAGCATTGGAGCATATAGATATTACCTCATCTTTGTGGGAAAATGCATCATATTTAATAGGACCCTCTTCATCAATATTAAAATATTCATTGAGATCACGATCTTCATTAAGATCTTCTTCATAGACATAATATTCAATAATAAAATCATTATCAAGAACATGATCTTCCTTAGGATGATCAAGAAGGAATTCTTCTTGTTTCTTTTGGTAATCTTCTTCTTCTATGTCTTCCCATTTCATGTATTCTAAAAGATGTATGAGATTTTCCTTGTCCAGGGCCTTGGTCAAGTCTCGAAGGTTATTTTCATAATTTTGAGATATTGGTCCCCAAAACTTGAGAAATTCTTCATAAAATATTCTATTAGAAGATATGCCTCTTGGATCACAAAAATACTTAACCCACTTCCTTTTATTTTCTTCAAAAGCATTAACAAACAATCTCATAAACGCATCTTTGTGAACCACATTTTTTTCTAAAGCATATTTTAGGAATCTTACCACATCATCAAAAGCTGTAACATCCCTCCCTTAATAATCAATAATAAATAATAAGAAATAATAAAAATAATACAAAAATAATAATTAATAATAAAAAAAAT
>APFE030591715.1:28042-49439 GCA_000404065.3 Pinus taeda | reverse complement strand
TGAAACCCAAGAGTCACACATTGTACTATAAATGTATATCAAGCGTTAATAAAAATGGTACTGCATGCTTTATCTTTTACATTTCTCTCGCTCCCCATGTGTGTTTAACATTACCAACGAGACCCAGTTTGGAAAATTAAGGTCTGAAACCTTGTGGGAGAATTTTATAACACTCTCCTTCCACATTTACCCAAGCTAATCGGTTCACCGAGGTAAATATGTGACGAAGAGTTACTATAATGTGGTTCAACTCCTCAAGTATAGTTAAGGAAGTGGAATCGACAAACCAAAACCAAACTGACCTTCCTCAGGAGCTTCAAAACCTCTAGGAGTTGTAACAACTCTAGTTAAAAATCCATGTAAAAATATATAAGACAACAGTCATGGGAGACGTATTCCAAACTGCATGGTGGCAAAAAAATTCTAGTGTGGGTGTTCATTTGGTTTATTATGGCTAAAGGAAAATGGAAAAGGCTTTGGAAAGGAAAAATGGAATTTTTGGCAATTTATTTATGAAAACAAAATAAATTAGGAGAAAAGTAAGGTGAAAGGTCACATGTTGCTTGTGAGGAGGAAAATGAAGGAAAATAGAACAATTTCAAGAAAATAGAGCCTCATAGATAAGAAGGCTTATGTGGATCAGTTGGTACCTTTTTTCAGTTCATTTTTGGAGCTCTCTCTCTATTCTCTCTCTCTCACACTCTTGGACGCTTAGAGTTTTCTTGGAGCACTTTAGCATTAGATCAAGAAAATCAAAGAAGGCAAGAGGAAGAAAAGAACAAGCAAGGAAGAGCATGATCAAGCAGTTAAAATGGGTTAACTTGCAAGTATCAATTTTCATGTGTGATTTCCTTGCTAGATGTGCATGCATGGTTATGCATGTGCGTTCTTGGTTCTCTTACTATCACTGGCATGGTTTTTGCTAGGTGTGACAGTGTTCTTCAGCCTTTCCTTGCCATTTCGAGATAACATTGAGGTGATGGATTTCCATGTTTTGGTGGAGTAGGATTTCCATATGGATTTGAAGTTGAGTGACATGGATCTCTGAAAAGAAAAACACATGCCCAATTGATCCCTAAACTAGACTATGGATTGCGGTAAATCCACTGGCCTAGTAATCCCTGAACCAAACTGTGGGTTGTGGTAAAGCCAGGTATTGTGTGCCTCGATGGGCCTAGGAATCCTTGACTAGTGAATGGTGGGATATATGGTAAATCCTAGAGGTGGTTTCCCTTGATTAGGCCTAGGAATCCTTGCTGGTGAATGGCGGGATATACGTTAAATCCATGTTGGTGTCTCAATCATGGCCTAGTGACCCTTGAATTGGACTATAGGTGGCGATAAAGTCTAGGGACTAGGAGGTGATTGGATGAAGAGATACTTATCTTAGCCAATCTAGGGTCGGGCGAAACGTGGTAGCCCCATATCGGGTTGGATTTTTCATTTGTTAATAAGAGTTCCTTTCCTTGGTATTTCATGTGTAAAGTACTAGATCATATTTGGCATTCATGGTTGTTGTATCCTCATTATTTCTGTTGGTTATATGTTGGTTATGAATATGTTTTATGGTAGTGAAAATGTGTGGTTCTCTCATGTTTTGATTTGTAAATGATTGAGAAATGAATCTATGACCTAATAGATGATAATGTAGCTAATGTGATAAGGAATCAATGCTTCTAAGTGATTCTCGTATAAATATAAGACCCCTATGCTCAAATATGTTATTACGACCCGTAGAATGCACATTTGTGACATGTTTGACAAAATGCCTATCATGGCTAGTAAGGTTATAGTCAGGTATTTTTTCAAGAATTTGTATCGACATCATTCTCTATGTTTATTTTCTTTTTTTGTAAATTCCATGAACTTCTAGGCAGTGACTGGGTCCTAGCCCTGGAATTTAGCCTTAAATCTCGCAGTCGTGGGCATAACACTGGTAGAAAAAGGCTATAGTCACACTCAGGAAGGCTCATGAGAGTGACTGGGACCCTCAATCACTTGGAGGGCTTGACAAGGGAGCGACTGGGACTCTAAGTCCTTGAAGTATCGAGTTTCCTCAAGGGTTGGTCACCTGGAAAGGTGGGGTAATTCCTAGAGGTTTTGTAGGATATATGGATGGTCAGTTTGGTTGTGTTTTTTCGGTTCCACTTCCTTAAGGTGACCTAGGAGGTTGAATCAGATCATAGTATCCTCTTGTCACATGTATGCACTGGTGGTCAGTTACTTTGGTAGATGTGGGAGGAGGGTGTTACAAAGTGGTATCAAAGCATGGTTCAATACTTGGACTGGATGGGAAGAATGTATTTTTCATGCATATATGTCAGTTACATATGCATTTTTTTATGCTTGTGGTATATTTTCTTATTGTGTATGCATGGTGGTGGTCATGGTTGCAGTTGTGCCTCCATGAAAAAGTTGATGGTGTTATTGTTGGGTGTGGTCGTCATGAGTACATGTCAGTTGTACATGCATTTGTTATGCATGTTATTGTCTATATGTTGTTATGCATGCATTTTCATGGTTATAGTTGTTGTGCATGAGGTCATCATGATGTCGTTGGTATGTGATTATGTTGATGTGTTGGTTGAGATAAAACATGAGATGCAGATCATCGAAGTGAAGTCGCGACACAAGACTTCGGGGTAAGTGCAGATTTTCATACATGTTTGTATGGTGTGTGTGCAGGTATGTGGTTAATGGTTGTTATAAGAAGTAGGGTTACTTATATACTTGTCATTTTGTTGTTGTTATGGTTACATGCATGGTAGATTCTAGTGAACCAATGTGCTCAAATAAACATGTGTCGAATATTCATGAAAGATAGTAACTTATTGTTATATGCATTGTTGATTTTTATACAATAGATGAGTATGTTATATGTTAACTTGATGATTAGGGTTATTGCATTTAATATCTTGATATGTATCATTCTAATCTAGACTGATTGTGCATATGTGATTGTTATGCATGAATGACAATTCTTTATGAGTTTATGATGTGATCATGTTACTTAGTTATTGTTATGGAAATCATGGCCTTATTTATCTTTGAGTTGATATGTTGTGAAGTTATATTGCGCTAATCTAGATTTATTGTGTATATAAGATAGCCTCGCATGAGATACATTAAGGTATGAGTTTGATTATGTTGTATACTTGGGGCTTGACTGTTTGATTATGTCATCTATCTAGTGTTTGAGTTTTTGGTGTCTATTATGTTGTCTATATGTTGTTTGAATATTTGGTTAATTGTATGATATGAGTATGTGTCTATAAGGTTGCATGAATGAATGATATTTTTTTAAGATGGTCATACTAACATGTATGTTTTGAGACAACTGATATGTACTTGACTAAAAGTAGGTGATAGTTGTAACATTATGTATTATGACTGATGGATGTGAATTGATTTTTGATTATGACATGGTTGTTAGACTTGGTAAATGTTGATTTTAGATTAATAGATATGTTTTCTTGATATTTGGAACATGTGATTGACATGTGTGAGCAATTGAGGGTGACATGCTTCATATTAGCGTGATAGTACATAGTAAGACTTAATTGCAACAAGTTAAAGGTAAAAGAAAGGAATTGGGCGAAAATTCCTTTGGCCATAATTGGAAAACACAATTCCAAACAAATGAGTGCTTTGCATCCAAGAAGTCTTCTTAACCTTAATCTTGTTTGAAATTATGTTGATATGTGCTATATCCATGGACATGTACTTAACAGGTATAACAATTGGTGTCTAGTTATAGCTAGATTTTTCAAGGGAATTGGAGTCCCTTGAGAGATGATACAGATGTGTTACGTTATAAGGCAACGTGCTTGGCACAACAAGGTAATATAGCTAGAATATTGTTATATTTGTTTATACATTGATAGTTATGTGTGTATGGTAGTATGATGTAGGGATTGCATGTCAAAGAGGTTGCCATGAAATATCGAAGAAGGCTCAGGTTGAGATTTCCTTTGATAGTATTGGGAACCATGGGATCGAGTCATGGTGTTTGTTGCTAGTCTTATTCTTTTGGTTACAAACCCCTCCCTCTTAAGGGAGAACCGTCCTTTGTGTTCAATGACACCTACAACCAGTAAGACCGTTGAAAAGAAAACCATACTACCCATGGATCTTTATAACTCAACTTGATTCAATATTTACAATGATTAACGAGGTGCTAGCTTCATACATGACTCAATCCTCAAGGAGCTCTTCTTGGTCTTGATGTGAAAATACACACGTTCCCCAACCTGAAACTCCTTAAACAACTTGTGATGATTTGCATAGCTCTTATGCTTGTCCTGTGCTACCTTTAGATTGTCTTGGATGACCTACATTTGTTGTTCCATCTCTGCCAACATGTCTGATCCTATCAACACCCAGTTCATTGGATCACTCCAACTTATTAGAGTATTACAACTCCACCCATATAGTGCCTCAAACAAACTCATCCTCAGCGGCTCTTGATATCCATTCTTGTAAGAAAACTCTACCAGTGGAAGATACTCTTCCTACTTTTGTTATTGACATATGACATACATTCTCCACTTTTCCTCCATAATCCTGCTGACCCTCCCTGCCTTTCCATCTATTAGCAGATGATAAGTTGTGTTGAAGGCCAACTTTGTACCCAAACCCACAAAAAACTCTTTCCAGAATATGGAAGTGAACTTGGCATCCCTATATGACACAATATTCTTCAGAACACCATGCAACCTCACTACATCCCTAATGAATACATGTGCTACATTACTCGATGAATACGTAGACTTCACTGGAATGAAGTGTGCTACCTTTGTCAACCTGTCCACCACAACCATGATGGAATCATGTTGTCTAGATTTCCTTGGAAAACCTGTAATGAAGTCCATGGAAATGACCTCCCATTTCCACTTTGGAATTGGAATTAGCTATAGCAATCCACTTGGATGCTTACACTTTGCTTTTACCTGTTGAAAATCAAAGCACTTAGCCACAAAATCTTCCACTTACTTCTTGAAATTCGGACAATAATAGAACTTATTCACTACTTTCAATTTCTTCTAATATCGGGGGTGACCTGAGTATAGTTTAGCATGAAATTCTCTCAAGATAAGCTTCTTGAGCTCACTTTTGTCTGACACATAGATCCTATCCCTAAATCTGATCAAACTATATGTTGTAAGATGATATTCGACATCTTGTTCACTTGTACCTTGTTGTAACCTGTGGCTAAGCTCCATGTACCTGTCCTCCTATTGTCCTGCCTGTAAGATCCATTCCTATAAATCTGTCCCATAAGAACTCACAATTCCTATGTGACTTACCTGTATCTGCCTACAAAGAGAATTTGCAACCCTGTTCTCCTTTCCCTTAATGTACCTAATCTTGAAATTAGTCTCACTGATCGTGGTCAAACATCCAGCTTACCTGACATTCAAATTTTGTTGGTCAAACAAGTATCTCGATCCACTGTGATTTCTCATCAATACAAAACTCTTGTCAAGAAGGTAGTGCCTCCACACATTCAAAGCATGGACGATAGCTACCAACTCAAGTTCATGTCTAACATAATTCTTCTCATGTTCATTTAGTTTCCTTGATTCGTAACATACCACCTGTCCCTCCTGCATAAGGACTCCACCAAGCCCCTCTTGCAAGCATCAATACACACCACAAACTCTTTATCTAGACCTGGAATGTTAAGAGCTAGAGCATTTGTCAACAACTACTTCAATTGTTCAAAATTGGCCACACATTTCTTTGTCCATTCAAACTTCTTCCCTTTTCTTTGAAATGATGTAATATGATATGCAATTCATGCCATGTTCTTGATGAACCTCCTATAGTAACCTACTAACTCCATGAATGACCTTACCTCATCCACCTTCCTAAGATTTTCCCATTCCATGATAGCCCTTATCTTTTCCGGCTCCACTGCTATGCCTTTGTTGGAAATAACATGTCCCAAGCAATGTACCTATGTCTAAAAGAAATTGCATTTCCTAAGATTGGAATATAATTGATTCTCTATTAGCAATCTCAACACTGCTGCTAAATGTTTAGTATGCTCTTCCTCAGTCTTAGAATATATCAATATATAATCAATGAATACAATGACAAACTTGTCTAGATACAGACACAATACACTATACATTAAGCACATAAAAGTAGCTGGATAATTAGTCAAACCAAATGGAACTACAAAAAACTCATAACGCCCATACCAAGTCTAGAAAGTAGTCGTGTGAATATCCTCTTCTTTAATGTGTACCTAATGGTATCTCGATCTCAAATCAATCTTTGAGAACAATGTTGCTCCTTTCAACTGATCAAACAAGTCATCAATCCTTGGAAACATATACCTGTTCTTGATCATCACCTTGTTCAACTACCTGTAATCAGTACATAACTTGATATTACAATCCTTCTTCTTCACAATCAACACTGGGGCACCCCAAGGTGATACACTTGGGCTGATGTATCCCTTGTCAAGCATTTACTTGAATTGCAACTTCAACTCTACTAACTCGGGTGTGCTCATCATGTATGGTGGCTTTGATTCTAGTGCTGCCCCTGGTACCAACTCAATGGAAAAGTCCACTTCTCTATGAGGCGAAAACTCTAAAATATCTATGTGAAATACATCCTTTAAATGCTATAAAACTAGGTACCATCTCAATACCTCCACATCCTCAACATTCTTACCTTTATCAATAGAAATATTCTTTTTTTTTTTTGTAAGTAAGAATTTGTATTAAGAAACTAAAAATATAATACAAGAGGTGCTACCTGGGCTGATAAAAGCCCAAGGCAAAGCAGAAAACAAAACAGCTTGACCAAAAGACCTCCTACAGAGCCCTAAAGAAACGGGGGAGCCGACAAGGATGAACAATCCACCTCGGCTCAGAGGAGAAGACAAGAAGAGAGCAGGGATGCACAAGAAGCTGATAGACTGGCTAGGAAGCAAGAGCATAACTGGAGATTCAACCCATCTTGACTGGAATCCTCAGCGCGACCCTCTTTTTTCCTTTCTTCTTACCAACTTTAACCCATCCAAGTTGATCCTGCATGGATGGCAGAACAAGCGTGCCACGCTAAGAAGACGGAGAGATCTCCTTGTCCGAGTCCGAAGGAGATGTCTCATGAGTTCATTTTTGCGAAAGAGGAGGGGCTGAGGGCTCCACAGGACCAGTTGGGGCCAGGTTCTGGGCTGGCGAATCCGCCATCCCGTCCTCATTCTCTACCTCTTCCTCAGAGCTGGAACTAAAGTCATCCATGGGAGGCAGGTCACAAGGCTTCCAACTTTTGGACTTCAGCTTGGGAGCAGTCTTCTTCTTTTGGGCTGGAATCGTTGGACACGATCTGTGAAGGTGCCTTGTAAGATGGCAGTTCCTACAGCGGAATGCTGTGTTCTCGTAGTCCAGGGATTGAGTCCAATGAAAGTCACCAATCTTGAGAATGATCTGATCTAGTAATCCTTTGCTCATGTCAATTTCTGCACAGATTCTTGCGAAGGTATAGATACCTTTTTCCCCTCTGGAGGTGTCTATGGCTAGATGGCGGCCTAGTTTGTTTCCGATACCTTCAAACACAGCAAAGTGCCATAAATGAGCTGGAAGGTTGGGCAGTCTGACCCAGATGGGTAGTTTGGTAATGGTGGCTGTTGAGGGGTCAAAATCTGGGAACCAGGGGGTTAAAAACAGACCCGCTGAGTCCCAGAACCAAGGGCCCTCAGTTAAAGCTTTTTGATAGTCCTCATCGTCAACAAAGATCACAATGAAGAAGCCTTTGGAACAGAGCAGAACCTTGCAGTTGATGGTCCAGTTGGAGTGGACCCATTTGTAGAGATCTTCTTTATGTGGCCACAGTCCATTGAACCTGCAAATAATTCCCTTTTCGGCAAACAGTTGAAACTGCTTATCCATTGTTGGGTGCATTATTTCAATAGAAGGGGTGTCCTCCAGCTTTTCCACCAAAAAAGGTTTTGGACCTTGGACTGGTGGAGCTGCATTCTTGGGTTTCTGGGCATGGACAACATCTTTGTAAGAGAATGCTGCTGCTGAAGATGACTGTCCAGCCGCCCCCCCTCTTAAACGAAGGGAAAGAATGATAGCAACATTTCTTTGAATGTTGTAAACAGAAAGGGGAAAGAGGTCTTCAAGCTGTTTACCTTTGAAGAGGAGCCTTTGCGAAGTTGCATGAATTCCCACCCTGAGATTCAGTTTATGTTTGAGGTCCTGCACCAAATTTGAAGAGCTCACCCATAGGAGCAGCGTTTTGCCTGTGAGGAGCGTGATGCAGATCTGGAAGGACACGGACGGCTTCTGAATCTGTCGTTCTCTGCATGACTGAGGCATATCTCTTTGTTGCGTGCCGTCAAACAGTTGGCCCGCAACCTCCCTGCGAGGGCTTATTTTAGGTGTTCTGAGATTCAGGTTTTCTAGAAGCACTAATAGGCTTTTAGTCCTCGAGGGAGACTTCGAAAGGAACCTTGATAAAAACTCGGAGAGCGATCGAAACGCCGGATCAGGGATGTTCAAAGTAGCCCCGCTACCCGCCCTCAAAAGGATCCGGGGAGGAGAAAACCAACCGGGGGAAGATTTGATTAGAAAAAAAGAACAAACGCCTATGGGCTGAGGGGGCTCTGTTTGAGCCGCTGACAGCAGGCGGAAACCGAACATAGCTGCGCCCGAACCCCTGCTAAAGTCCAGGCAAGAACGGACCTGAGAGAAATTTGAAGCAGGAAGGACGCCGGAAAAGAGGACATCCCCTGCGCCAACAGAGCTTTGCTGGAGAGAAAATCTGCGTAGCAGATACAGAACGGGTCGGCTAACCAAAAAGACACAACCATGGAGTGGAGGCGCTGAGGAGAAATAACGATACCAGGCTTCGGGGGACAGAAGGAAGCTAGTCCTGCAACAAAACCTAAACATCGCCATTCTCCCCCTCGTCACGCTAGTCTTGTGTGTTGCCCAGTTGATGCTCATATTTCTCTATATCTCAACGATCAATTCACTCTCACACTCATTATTTATCAATAGAAATATTCACTACAAATAACACACACCCTTTCTTGTGACTACACTTTTCCTACATACTTGTAACCATTCTGACTGATGTAGCTTTCTTTTTACCTTGCAAGATTCTTTGTTCTCTATTTTCATTCAAGCATTGAATAGTCTTGTCATAACAATCCACCTTGGTCCTATGAATATACAACCAATCCATACCCAAAAGCATACTATATGATCCCAAAGGAAGCACATTCAAATGTGTTGATGTAGGCATACCATTCAACTCAAATTCACAAGCTCTTACCCAATGATGAACTCTCTTCTTTGTACCTATATCCAACTGCACTAACCAATATTTTGCATGCAGTTCTTTATTCAAACCACACTTATCCACTAGGTTAGGATTAACATAACTATAATTAGATCTAGGGTCAATCAAAATAGAAACAAATTGATCACAAATCTTACCATCCATAACAATAATAGGTGCCTAGTGATCCACCTTTCTATTATCCAATGCTTCATAGATCCGTGGAATGCTCTTCCCAACATCCCCAACTATATGTGATTGTTGTGCACTGTAAATATGAGGCCTACCACCCTGATACTCCAAGAAATCTCTCTTAAGATTCTCCTTGCCAAATATCCAACACTGCAATTGTGTTGTACCATCGCCTTTATTTTGCTGCCCTCTAGGATGTGACCCATGCCCCTGTCTAACTACATTGAACTTCTTGTAAGGAACACCATTCTCCTTTTCACCCACATCATGGGGTCTTGTTTGGTTAAGATTCCATTCACCTTTAGCCTTGTCTTTCTCTTTCCAACCTTGCTAAGATTCTGTCTTACGCTTTGATTTATCATAAAATTGCTTCAACTTACCAATGAATTCTTCAAGTGACCAAGGCGCATCATATTCAATATCATATATAAATGCTAATGGTAATCGACTGAAATATCTCTTAAATTTTGCCTTCTCATCCTTAAGATATGGTACATACCTTAACAACTCTAGGAACTTGGTCGTATACTCCTCATCCATCATAGATCCCATCTTTAGCTCATAGAACACCTTGGATTTAATGTCATAGTACCTTTCTAATAAATATTCTTCTTGAAAAGTCTATTGAATTCATGCCAACTCAACTCTTTTGTCTTGATGTCTCTAACTTGCTTCACGTATTCCCACCATATGTATCCTTTCCCTTTGAGGCTGAAGATAGCTATTCTGACCTTCATATTCTTTGTGTAATCATGCAACTCAAATAAATTATACATCCCAAGTAACCATGCCTCTGCATCTTCTAGTTTGTTCAAATATCCATCAAAGGTAGGTGATTTCTCTTTCTTGAACTCATCTGGAAAACATCCCCTTGCATTACTCCTGTAAGGATGGTAACAATGATGACCATGATACCTGTCAAAACCAAAACTAGAATAGAACTTGGGTCCATCACCTCTCCTATCTGGTGTGTCAAGAACCTGCCATCTCTGATCCTGTGATCTCTATTTGACCTTTGCCCACCATGAGACCTACTGCCATATGCCCCACTTGTACTATCCTCATGTCCATGAATAATCCTAAGTGGTCCCTGTCTCTACAAATATGACAAATTCTAAAGAATAATTACATTAACCTCTTCTTGTTTCTCATGTGCCTGAATGATTCTATCATTATCTGCTTTGAAAATTCTTATTTATGACTTCAAACTTCTCAATTTTTCTCTATGTCTGGAGAGTACCTATGAACATGCTTCTCATAAGATCTATAGGGAGAATCATGTGAACTGTATTCTACCATCTTGCTAGTCATCTTTCATCTTCTTCCTACAAGTATACTATGTTAGCTAAACCAAAATATAAACATAATCAACATACCTCAATATAGTTCAGGGGAGGATATCTCATCTACAAGGTCAACCAGAGTAGTGCAATACATGTATAATCATAATCATATCAAAATATAGACATAATTTCAACCATTATCCAATTGCCATGCATGACTATACCTTAACCATGAAAATGCATGCATAGCGACATATAGACACTAACATGCATAACAAATCCATTACCGACACGCACTCATGATGAATGCATCCAACAACAATCATTATCATTCTCTTCATGGCGACACAACTGCAACAATGACCACCACCATGCATACAAAACAAACACATAAACCACAAGCATAAATAACACATATGAAACCAGCATGTATGCATGACAAACACATTCCACACATCTAGTCCAAGGGGTGAAGCATGATCTGATACCACTCAGTAACACCCTCCTTCCACATTTACCCAAGCCAACCGGTCCACTAGGGTAAAAATGTGAAGAGTTACTGTGATATGATTCAACTCCACAAGTATAGTTAAGTAAGTGGAATCGACATGCCAAAACCATACTGACCTTCCTCAATAGCTTCAAAACCTCTAAGAGCCAACCAACCTCTCCAAGTGTCCAAGCCCTGAGAGAACTTTCTTCTTGAATGAACTGGACCCCCAGTCGCGCCCATGACAAGACCCCCATGCGACTGAGACCCTCTATTCACTCCCACAATAAGGCTTCCATGCGACTGTGGCATTTTTCATGCATTACTATGCTAACCACCCCAGATTCTGAGCCAATTTTTTAGGGCCAAGACTCAGGCCTCTGCCCATAACTTCATGAAACTTATGGAAGTGATAAATAACAAGACGAAAAGTACTCTAATGCAAAACTTGAACAAGGACCTAACCATGACAAACATTCCTTCAAACACATCATGAACATGTAATCTAACGGTCATATAAACACATTTGAGCACAAGGATTTCATACTTATCTGATATTTTTCAAGAAGGTCTGATGCCCTCTCATAATAGCTACATTACCATCTATTAGTTCATACATTCATTATTCATTCATTTACTAATCAAAACATGATGAGAGACATGACTAAGATCTATCATAAAACCATGCCTATCACCAATGTATATCCAGCAGAATAAGAAGGATAGGACAACCATTATCATCACATAATAACAAACATATTCACACATAATGCACAAGAGGAAAAGAGCTCTTATTAACATATGCAAAATCCAACCAATCCAGGGACTTCCACATACCACCCAACCATAGATTGGGTTGAAACAAATATTTTTTTTATCCAATCACCCTCGTTCCATATTCCAAGTATGAATTTGAGACTCACGAGATAACCAATTAAGGCTTCCTCAGGCTTTATCATGTATCCTTCCAATGAATCCCTAGCCCAAACAATAAACATCAATACATGCTTTACCGTAATCCCACCATGTACTGGTCAAGAAATCACTAGGCCCTAAACAAGCATGGATGCCTCTAGATTTCTCCACCTAAACTATGAGGAATTTGTCTGTCTCAATCCTCTAGGCTTTACCATCTATCCCGCCATTACCGATCAAGGGATTCTTATGCCTTGTTATTTTTCCTAAGACCAACCCACTTAGTTTTGAAATTATCTGGCAATCCAGCTCAACCAAGTAAAAGAACCCCATCACACCATGACTATTTAGAAATGACAAGGCAAGGTTAAAACTCATTGTCACACCTAGCAAGCTCCATGCCAATGACAACAAGAGAACCAAGTACACACATGCATGTACCATGCATGCCAAAACTAGCAAGGAAATCATACATGCAACTTGATACCTATAAGTAATCCCATTATAGCCACTTGATCCTACTCTTCCTTGCTTGATCTTTGCTTCCCTTTTACTTTCTTGTCCTTACTTTTTCCTTCCTTATTCCAATGCTAGAGTGCTCCAAGAATACTCTAAGTGTGCAAGAGTATGAGAGACAAAAAAGAGAGAGAGAGAGATCCAATACTGAACTGACAAAAAGGTTAAACTGACAAAAGGTTGTGAACTGATCTTCAAAAGCCTTTTTATCAATAAGACCTCTATTTTCTTCAATTTACATTATTTTCCCTCATTTTCCTCCTCACATGCAACCTGTGACCTTTCAATTTCCTTTTCTCCTATTTTTTCTTTATTTCCATAAATAAAATGCTAATTAATGCCACTTTGCCTTTTCAATGCATTTTCCATTACCTTTTCCAATTTCCTTAACCATAATAAACCAAATGAACACCCACACTAGGATGTTTTTCCAAAAATTCAACTTGAAATAAGTGTCCCATGACCTTGATCTTATTTTTCCTTTATTAACTTTATTACGTGGATTTTTAACCTGGCTATGTTACACATTTTGAGGCATCAAACATAATTTTTTGGTGGGAAAACTTTGTCGATTTAGCACCACACATTTTTTTCTTATTCTACACATAGAAACCTTTCCAATGGCATGATAATCACATCAATCAGAGTCCATCTATGAAAGTTATGTCACTCATAAGTTTACCTTCGTGTTTTCACCATCATTATTCAAGAGGATGCCATGTCAACTCCCATTATTCATGAAAATTGGGGCTAGCCATGTGACTATAATGTAGAATACTTTATAAGAGTCTATATTATAACTTTTGTTAAGAGTTGAGGTAGTCAAACCTAACCACTAGTAGGTTATTGGGTTGTTTTATAAGCAGGCCACTAGGAGGAAAAGGGGTTCCATTCTTTCAAGTGAATTTGTTCCGTAGCTGAGCAAAAATAACCGAGACGAATATGAGATAGAGCACACATAGAGGATTTGTGCATTGTAATAGACCACCGACCACATTCCATACTTCTTTGTACTCATATCCATATTTATGTTCATAGAAAGAGAGTAGCGCAACCTCACCTTCCAGCTGGGTTTTTCTCCCTAAAAGGTTTCCCAAGCCATATCTTGTGTTAAATGTGTGTGTGAGCTTTTATTTTGTTATTTTCTACTTTCTACATAATTTTAAATTCGCATGCATGTACTATTAACATCAAATCTACCAATCCATAAATCATTCAACATGGGTATTGTTAATTTTATTTAAAGTTGACATCTTTATATTTTTTCCTTTTCTCTTTCTTTATAAAAATATATGAAATTGATATTGAAATATACTCTTTTTTGTTGGAAAATAGATCACATTATATTAACAAAGAAAAATACATAGAGTACATGCATACAGGCTTGGAGGGTCATTTCCCATGGGGCGCCTTGGCTAGAAATAAAAAAGAGGTTTTTGCCTCTGGTGGGGGAAACCAGAAAGACCTTTCATAAGTTTTTAGTTCAAGGCCATTAAAGTGCATGAGAAAATAAAACCAAAAGCCTGACTTTTATGATGAAACAAGGCCATTGTTCGACATATATTTAGAGAGTAGACAATTTCAAAACTGATTGTGGAGGAAGTAGCCTCTTTGAACTTAGTTGGCACCACGGAGACCAAGAAAAGCATGAAATTGGTCTTGTGGAGCACGTCCTTCACTATAAGGGATGCATTAGATAGCTTATGCCTTTGGTTCTTATATGATGTAGCATTCATGTGGACGTGGACAAGGGGGTGATAACTTGGAAGTCGTCAAAGGGGAATTATCTATAGGAGCTGGAGCATCATTTTTCCTACAAGCTGGGGAGGGATGACCTTTATTTGTATAGATGGTGGATGGCGATGTGGAGCAGAGAAGAACAAAGAAAAAGGTCAAAGGGTAGGGGAGGAGGAGGAGGGAATTTTAGGAGGGAAGTGAATGTCTAGGTAGTAGGAGAGGTGATGAGGGGGTGAGGTAAAGTGGTTGTTTCTAGCAGAGAGTTCAGAAATCCAGTAATTTGCTCTATATTTTTTGTATTCGTACATGAGGAAATAATGTGCGAGAAGGTTGCGGAGCACTAGAGATTATTCCACCCATGAAAATCCCCCTCAGCCCATAATTCGAGGACTCAGCGAGTAGGAATAGTATTATGAAGCAGAGCCTAGTCTTCGTCAGCAATAGGGGCAGTGAGCGGCCCGCCTCTTCCCCTCCCACATCCAGAATGACAGACTCTTCCTTGTTCTCATTTCATGGTGGTGAAATATAGATTTGTATAACATGTAGGGGGCTCTGGGGTGTAGCTCGTTGGAAGGACAAAGAAAATAGGTCGGGGAAGCTAGGCGTTGGGCAAGGAAGTTAGGAGAGTTAGAGTAACATTCCAGATTGAGAGAATAATGTTGAGAGTAAATATGTTGAGACTATCATCCGAGCTGACATTGATTCCAAACATGTGGAGATGCTATGAGGGCAAATATTAAATGGAGGCATGATCATGGTTAAGCGTGCTAGGAATATCAGACATCAAGCGAAGCGCATCATCATTTACTCCGTGGGAAAGTGGCTTGATTGTGCAAGACACTCGGATCCAAAGGGATATTGAAATATATTAGTTAACATGCATATTCAAATAATTACACATCTTCCTTACACTAGAGAATTAATTTATCTCTTTGTATAATGTTGGTATAAAATTATGTTAAATATTTTATTTATGGTTGAGAGTGAAATATTATTTTTTTTTTAATAAAAAAAATTTAAATACTTTGTATCAACTCTATGTTAAGCACATAACCAATTAAACATCTCTTTTAATAATGCTTATGTAAATTAATTTTTGTTATTTATTATAATCCACAAAGTTTTTCATTTAGTGATTATTTTATTTTCATTTTCAGAGATATATGTGTCAACTATAGGTTGAGAACAAAGAGAATTACAGATCTCTCTATCAATGTAGAATGTACTCTTCAACACAATTATTATCTCCCTCTTTAATTATATATCTCCCTCATATTCCATTGTAGAATGTGCTCTTCAGCGCAATTATTATCTCCCTCTTTCATGGGTTATTTTGTAGAAAGACCATCTTATTTTTTTCATAATTTTTATTAATTTTTAAATTATGATTTAAGAATAATTTGACTTAAACCGTTAAAATTTGACTTAAATTTGATTAATAAGATGCTTAGTTTATAAAAAAATTATTTTCTAATTTAATGAGAACAATGAAAAAAAATTTTAATTATCTTCTAAGAAATATATATATATATATATATATATATATATATATATAATATATATATATATAATATATATATATATATATATATATATATATTATATATATATATATATATATAAAACTACCTCTACAAAACAAACTCTGCCTTATATGCATTACATGAGAAATATATATATTATCTATATTATATATATATATATATAACTACCTCTACAAAACAAACTCTGCCTTATATGCATTACATGAGAAATATATATAATTTATACACAATTAGGGAAGTTGAAACAACACCCAAGAAAACAAGAACAAACTCCTAATATAAGGTTCGGTTTGAACCGTCACTCCATTAAGGCATTTATTCATTAATCTCAACAGTCACTAAGTGCTTCTTGTCATTTTTTTTTGGCTAAATCTAGGATCATGGGAACAAGTTATAGTCAGTGTATCTATCTATGAGATGGGATCATGGGAATGAGTTATGGTCAGTCTATCTATCTATGAGATCCCGCACTTTTTTTTGGGACACAAACTATATCAATATAAAAATTGTTCTCTGTTAATCTAAATATTTTCATATAGCTAAACAAAAAAAATATTTTAGGACTTTTAAATATGGTAAAAAAGTTATATGGTAGAACTTTCCAAAAAGACGTGTTTGTTCTAATATGATATATGACATGTTTATGCTTTATATTACTTTAAAAATATCAAATAGGCTATTCTTTTATCATAAAAAGTTATTAGCCCACTGTTCTTTTTCTTTTCCTTAAGGAAACAAAATTCTCTTATGTGCGAAGAAAAATAAGAATTCCACATAAGAGACTAATATTTTACTTAAAAATAAATTAAAATTATGATTTAACTCCATTGAATAATCATCTTTATCTTATTAGATTATTGCCTCTACGTAAACATTTCACATTTTTAATATAATGTTGGCCCTATTTAAAAATCAATCTAATTATTATTATGTATAAACACAATATAGATTTAAAATATAAAGAGGTTTGTGAAGACTCAAAAAAGAGGAATGGTAAATCAATCAAAATATATCAAATAGGATTAGAAAACAACATCTAAACTCCTACATCAAGCCTAGATAAAAAATACCATGGGCCAAAATATTATTAATACCATGCAAAAAAACATATTAACCTAATATTAATAATAAAGATTATTATTATTATTATTATTAAATCTAATATTCATATTAATATATATAATATATAATATTATTAATTTAAGAACTTTGGATTAATACAATATTAAATTTATGATATTATAATATGTTATAATATATCATGATATATATTAACTCTAGATATATATGGGAGGGAAGAACAAAGACAAAGAGAGATATGGGTGGAGGGATAGGGGGAGTAACAATGGAGAGTTGAAGATAAACTACAGGAGAGGGGATAGGAGGAATGAAGAGAGAGATAGGGAGAGGAGTGAGAGAGGTAGAGAATGGTAAGAGAGGGAGAGGAAGACACAAATATGGAGGGGGATAGAGAGGAGGAAAGAGGGAGCGATATGAGAGCATTGGAGGGAAGAGAGAGAGAGAGAGAGAGAGAGAGAGATGAGGTAGGAGAGAAAAGGAGAGAGAGGAAGGACGAGAATAGGACTTAAGAGAGATGAGGGGAGAGGGAGGGATAGAGAGATGGAGTTGGAGGGGGGGAGAGGGAGAGAAGAAGAAAGACATAGAGAGTAAGAAGCAGAAAGAGAGGGAGTGACAATGGAGAGATGAAGAGAGACCATGTATGTTTAAGGTGAGATAAAGAGACAAAGAAGGAGAGATGGAGAGAAGGGCGAGAGAAGGAGAGAGGGATGGATATAGTAACATAGTTGGAGAGAGAGAGAGAGAGAGAGAGAGAGAGAGAGAGTTTGAGTGATGGGGGAAGAGAGAGGGAGGTAGGAGAGAAAGGGAGAGAGAGGAAGGATGAGAGAGAGGACTTGAGAGAGAGGAGGAGAGAGGGATGGGTAGATAGATGGAGTTGGAAAGGGGAGGGAGGGAGGGAATAAGAAAGACAACAGAGAGTGAGAAGTGGAGAGAGGGAAAGGGACTTGTTGGGGAATTTATATGAGTGGTATATCACCAAAAATTAAATTATCAACCAAGGATTCATAATCAGTAGAGATGATACACTATATATGTTGATAACAGATAAGTTCCTCTGTCTAATAAGTATAGCCTAAATAAGAAGCATTCAAAACCATTACTCCATTTTACAAGTTTCAATCTAACTTCCTTAGACAATTTAAAGGTCAGAAAGGAAAAATCATGAATAAAATATTAACAAGCATGTAATCTAAAGGTTTTTTCTTAGGTAAAAAGTCTGTCCATTTATAGGCTCATGAAATAAAAAGATGGATTCAACTCTATTTTCCTGTAGCAACTGATTAAAATAAACTTACTGCAACCAAGAAAAGAAATCATTCCTAATTTAACTAGTTCTGGAGGAAGCTATACATTCTTACATAGGAAATGTTAGGTATGAAAAGTGTCTTCACTTAACAACACATGCAGGTGAATGGTGACATCTCTTATCTTAACTCTTACTATTCTTCAAAATAGAAACCAACAATTAAACATACAACCTGAGAAATAAAGTTTTCATTCATAAGACCAAAGAATTATTACTCAGAAACTAACATCTCCATATTTATATCACACACTCCCAAACATATTACTTGCATCAAAGAAAAAATGGAATCATATCAAATACTTTGAAATTGAATTATAAAACTAAGTCACTCTTCACATATAAATTGAATTAAATTCACAATAACTGTAATAAAAACTTGAGGCTTGATGGCTTCGGTGGGCCCTTTCTGTGCTACCAAGGCAAGCTAAAAGAGCTTACAGAACTAAATAGTTTATTAACACATTGAACTTATCAATCACTGCTCATATCTTTGATTTCAAAAGAAAGGATTACAAAACTTAATTGTTCAATCAAATCTCCAGCATAACAATATTGTTTAAAAACTTTGTATCTTTGTCTTTCTCTCTAACTAACTGTTTGTCTATAATTAAATCTCTATGTAACTAACACAGATCATCTACGATCCTTCTCTTATAGAGGAATTCCCGTTACATACAAGGTTAAAATATATGATCAAATCATCATAAAAATACTATACATTGTTTCCCTTTTCATATTGGGCTTCATCCTCATGACACAAAGTGCATGAGTGATGAAGCATATCTCAATTTTCCATAAAAATATAATGCTTTTACCATCAGTTCCTTTGGTCCCATCAAAGTATCTCACTTGAACCGTCAAAACTGAAGAGTCGGGTCTTATACCGGATGAACACAGTCAGTGCATGACGAACATAGGTACTAGATGAACAGGGTCGGTACCAGATAGATGATATCAGTGTCATATGAATGCAGGTACGGGACGGACATAGATATGCACGTACTGGATGAGAACATGTACCAAATGAACATAGGAACACAGGTACCGGATGAATGCAGGTGCATGGGTACCGGATGAGCAGAAACATGGACTTAAAATCTATTTGAGTCAATCCAAATAATTAGAGATTATAAAGAGTCAATTATTTCATTCCTACTAACAATAAATCATAAAAGCCATGCTTTAAATGTAAATTGCCTCATAGATACACAAGGATGATAAAAGTTATGTTCTTGAAGAAGGTAGTAAAGTGGTGAGTAGGTTTCGAGGTAAAGTTGGTCAAAAATAGAGAACAATATGGGGTATTAAAGGCATAAAAAAGGAGACCCAACATTCCCCCATGCCTAATTCATTAGATGTTCTCATACAAAAATTGTTGAACCATTCCTCAAAATCTCAAAAATCGAGTCTTCTTACAGCTTTCGTGAACATCAGCGATTTGGATCTAATATATTCACAATTGAAGCCTCTTATTTGAGTTCCCTTTTAATAACCTTGGTATAGTGTATCAGGCAATGAACCTTCTTAATATTGGTGGAGACCTCATTGTATTCATCTTGCAGTGTCTAGCTATTCTCCTTTAATTTCTCATTCTATTTCTTGATGTACCCATCCAACAACTTATACTCTTTCACTTTTTCCATTGGTTTTTCATTTTCCATCTGAAGTCTCTCAATTGTCATCTGATCACTAGTTATAAAACTAGTAGATTTAATTGTGGCATACTTAGTGGTTTATTTACTAGCCTCAACTTCTTTTATTAATTATTTCAAGGTTTCTGTAACTAATTCCTCTATTTCACTAAGCATCTCAACCTGTGCATGTTCCTTTTCAGGTGAAGAAGAGACATCTATTGGATTTTTGTTAGAAAATTATATATTATGGAGCAATGGAACACATAAAATATTGCAGAAATGTAAACACAGAAAACACATAAAACAAGATAGACACAGATATACATGGTTCACCCAGTTTGGGCTACGTCGACCCCGAACAGCCAGTCCTTCCTTTATATTATCCAGCAAAATGAAGAGACACAACCCACAATAGATCCACTGTAATATCCTTTGTTTTCTCTCACAATCTCACCTCTCTGTTTCTCGCTCAGAGAATACACATCTATTACACAGCCTCAAATACAAAGCCCTCATACAAAGAGAGGGGTTGCCTTCTAGGGAAAAAAACCCTAAACTAAACATAAGTTCTACTGTTAGATCATCCGCCTAATGAACGACCTAGATTGACTAGAAATTACTATACTTTTAGAAGGCAATTTTACATATGTTTTTAGCTTCGAGGGCGTTTCCCCCAAAACCCACGTCGAGGGACTGCTGGCCCTCGGACCCCCCCCTGCCAGGGGGGATCATCCCCCCCACACCCCCCCCCTCCGCATGGAGGGTTGTACAAAATTCCTGGGGTATACATCTGGCTGAAACAAAAACCTCTGAACAATCATGCTCTAGACTCAACAATCTCCCACTTGGAGAATGATTGTAACAACTCCACCACTGCTTCATTTGTTGGACAATGAATCCTCTTTGGACCTGACTGTTTCTCATCTTCATCGTCATCCTTGAAGACCAATTGAAACTGAGCATATTCTCAGTTTCTCCCTGGTTACAACTTTGTTAGCATATCTGCAGGATTCTGGCTAGTGTGTATTTTTTCCAGCTTCAACTCTCCATCTTCCAACACTGATCATATGAAATGGTACTTGAGTTGTATGTGTTTAGTCCTAGAATGAAATGCTGAGTTCTTTGCAAGATGAATGGCACTTTAGCTATCACTGTATAACGTGCCCATATCATGCTCCTTACCCAATTCACCCATAAACCTTTGTAACCAAATCATTTCTTTACTAGCCTCTGTAGTAGCAACATACTTTGCTTCTGTTATTGCAAGTGCAACAACACTTTGGATTTTTGAAACCCAACTAATAGTTTTTCCACCTACAGTAAATACATATCCTGTAGTGCTCCTCCTGTTATCTTTGTCACCTGCCATATCTGCATCAACATATCCCTATAGA
>APFE030591715.1:2335-25251 GCA_000404065.3 Pinus taeda | reverse complement strand
TGAATCTACCACCCAGGAATCAATAATATTTTTGAAAGAAAGAATCAAAGCATCTTGTAACACCTCACTTGTCACATTTGCTTCATGATTTTTTTCTTGTTGTGCATCTCCTTCTTTTCCTTTCCGAGATCTACAATCTTTCTTTAGGTGTCCTTTCTTTCCGCATTTGCAACACACTATCCCCGACCTAGACTTGGATCTGCCTTTCCTTGATTTACTACAATATCCTGAGCTCTTTCCTCTTTCCATTTTTCTTCCCCTAGACTCTGCACTCAAAGCATTACCCGATGTCTCACCAGAGCTTTTCCATCGCATTTCCTCACTAACGATAGCACTGACAACATCATCAAACTTTAAAGTACTAAATCCAGAAACAGAGTTACTAATGACCATTACTAAACCATTCCAACTTTTTGGCAATGAGCACAAGAATAATAGAGTTCTAACTTCATCATCAAAGTTTACCCCTACATAACATAACTAACTTGTAACAGTATTAAAATCATTTAAATGGTTTGCAACAGATCCACCTTCCAACATATTCATATTAAATAACCGTTTCATAAGAAATACCTTGTTTGAGGCCGAGGGTTTTTCATATAGTTTCTCCAATGCCTTAATCGAACCCTCTATCGTTGTTTCCTTTGAAATGTTGAAGGTGACCAACACTGCGAGGCACAACTGTACTGTTCCAAGTGCCTTTCTATCGAGAAGGTTCCATTCTTCATCTGTCATACCCATCGGCATCTTTGTTTTTCCGCCCAATGGTAGGTAAAGATCTTTCTGATACAGATAATCTTCCATCTGCATCTTCCACAGCGAGAAGTTTTGGCCATTAAATTTCTCGACCCTAAACTTACCATCTTTCGCCATTACTCCCACTCGAACCAGGAACCCTTCTTTCCTGTGAGTTTATCAGCCAAATAGACCTTTGGCTCTGATACCAATTGTTAGAAAATTATATATTACGGAGCAATGGAACACATAAAATATTATAGAAATATAAACACAGAAAACGCATAAAACAAGAGAGACATAGATATATGTGGTTCACCTAGTTTGAGCTATGTCCACCCCGAACACCTAGTCCTTCCTTTATATTATTCAGTAAAATGAAGAGACACAACCTACAATAGATCCATTGTAATATCCTATGTTTTCTCTCACAGTCTCACCTCTCTATTTCTCACTCAGAGAATACACATCTATTACACAACCTCAAATACAATGCCCTCATACAAAGAGAGGAGTTGCCTTCTAGGGAAAAAAGCCCTAAACTAAACATAAGTTCTACCATCAGATCATCCACCTAATGAACGACCCAGATTGACTAGAAATTACTATACTTTACAAGGCAATTTTACATCTGTTTTTAGGTTCGGGGGCATTGCCCTCGAAACCCTCGTCGGGGGACCGTTGGCCCTCGGACCCCCCAGCTGGGGGGGATCGGCCCCCCCAAACCCCCGCCGGGGGGGGGGGGTAAGTCCCCCTCACACCCCCCCGCATGGAGGGGTGTACAAACTTCCTGGTGTATACATCCAGTTGAAACAAAGACCTCTAAACAATCATGCTCCACACTCAACAATTTTATGGAAGAGAAGGAGTGTGAGTGGTCATTACCTTATGTGCCATGATCTTGGTAGTTTGGGGTGTAGGTGTCGATGACTCACCATATTTGTTGTCAGGAGTGAGGATATAGTCTTGAAACAATCTCCTCTTCTTCCTTCTGGTCTTTGACATGGAATCTGAGATATCTCCCTTTTGTGCATGTTTCTCCATTCTTTCACAAGTTTGTGCTATGTCACCTTGTTGGGTAGGGGTCCCCTAGGTCCAAGTTTTGTCTAAGTCATGTAAAGTCCCTAAATTTTGAGGAGTGGAGCATGATTCATGCAAAGTTCTAGGAGTCAAAGGGGCTTTAGGATGGGTGAAAGCCCCTTATTTTGTAAAGGGATGGGATAAATTCGACTATTTTGAGCTCCGTCCATGGTTTGTGGACCATGGTATTGTAAGTGAAAAAATCTATATAAAGAGTTAGCTTAGTAAGTCAAAGGCATGTTATATTATGTTATGTTATGTTAAGATTTTGAGTCTGAAATTGATATATCGTTTTGTATTCAGGAGAAGGGGAAGGCTCCTGCAAATGTCTGCGCAAAGACCTTGGTAAGTCTACACTTGTGTGCGCAGGCCCTTGTAACTGCGTGCGTAAGGTCAAAAATATTGTATCTGTGAAGATTTGAGATAATAAAGAATAATTTGAAATAATACCTGTATTTTTATATGTTTGTTTAGTTTCTCTATTTTTGCATAATTAGGGTTCTCTTTTGTATATTTCTCCTGCAATTGCACTGTGAAGGTTCAAATATTGTTTTATATGATGAATAATGCATGTTAGACTAGTTAGGCGCAACTCGCAAGTCTGTTAAATAAGAATATGCTCTACGACTATAACAATAAGGTTAACGATTCACAAAGGTCGGATTAAGCACTAAACTAAAAGAAACCCTACAACCACACTGCATAGCCCATATGGATGAGGAAACCTCGTTCTAGCATCCCCTACTATTTCCATGTGTGAGACTGCAGTCAACGCTACATGGATCATTGCCTAAAGGGCCAGTGGTATAAGGTTTTGTTGGTTAGCACAGACTAACTCTAAACCTGGGTATAATCCCCTAAAGCCAACAAATGGTTCCGTTGCTGGGACCGATATCTAGCTAAGGGATGTGTGATGTGGCGACTGACTAGAAAAGAGATCTAAGATTGGGTAGATCTGAAGTTGCACGAATTTGCAGCACATGAAAATAGAAATATGTGCCAGTCAACAGAAAGGTAGTTATATAGGTATATCTATACAAAACAACACCAGATATTTTTTGCATCATTCGTTAACGAGTTGCACAAGTGGCTTTCAAAACTAGCCGCAAAAGAGCCCTGTTGGAAACAAGACGATCCTACTGTGTGGACCCCAAGAGTTGATTAAGCAACTTAAGGAGTCTGAAAATAAGGTCACGGGAGCTTTTGACTACTGGATCGATAGTATTCTCAAAGGATTTATTACAGAATTCATGATTGACACATCTATATCCTACAGTGAAGCTGAGCACCAGTTTTTCAAAGGTCCACGAGGTAAGTATCTAAATTCTTTAAAGCTCTAGATTAAGATGTTGTTATGTGAAAAGGTTCTACTGCCTATGAATTGATGTTTAAAAGAAGCCAAACTAGATCTATGCGAATCAGAAAAATGTTTAGAATAGATTGTGATAAATTCGTTGAGGGTGAGTATAGCCTATTATTGGGTGAATCAGAAAGCAAAGAAGAAAGGAGTAACCCTAACATACCTAGAGGTGTGTCACAATCAGAAAATCAAGGCACTTCTAGGATTCCACGTCCACTCACTCCACCTCCACCTACGCCTCTACCTCATATACCTACACCTACACCTCCACCTCCACCATTTAACATGGCTAACGGAGTGAAGATGCCTATTTTTAAGGGTCAGGGATCAAAGGATCCTGATCAATTTTGGTTTGTCATAGAAGCTATGTGGAAAGCACAAGAGATTAATCAAGAAGGTATGAAGAAAGTGTAGCTTGTCACAACACTGCAGGATAGAGCATTGTCATGATATATCAAGTATAGTACAACTCATTTAGTTGCTTCACTAGTTGAGACAAAGAACACACTGAGCTCGGAGTTCAAGAAGCCCAAGTCGCAGTCGCAATGCATTATAGAAATAAATTAAATTAAGAAATTAGTCAATGAGACTTCCTGGGATGTATATCAGAGGTCAAAATTCTTGTTGAGACAAGTCAACTTCTATATCTCTGACGAATAACACAAATAGTGGTATATAGTTGTGCTATTGCCACATCTCAGATTACCATTATCGCAAAAAAATATTGGGACGCAGGCAGAAGCATTAGAAATCATGATGAAGTTAGAAGCTTCACCGGTAAAAGATACTCACATAGGGGTTCAACAGATATAGTCCCAGTTAGCAAGCTTGCATATGGAGATGCAGTATTTGAAGAAAGGAATGGAAGCTAGGTCTGAGATGCGCTCAGAATTTTGGTGTACAAAGTGTAAAGTGGAGGGTCACTATAAGGACCAATGTCCTTTTTATCACTATTATGTGGTTTTTAGAGGCCCCAATCCTTTGAAGTTGGAGCCTAGTACTAGACGAAGTACCAGACCGAGTGTCTGGTGTAGTATTTTCCAAGTTGTAGGCCAACACCCAACTAATCACTATTATTTGTTACATAAATCTGTGTAGCCACCAAAACTATTATTTTGTAACTTTTATTGATTAGTAGGACATTACAAGAGGGATTGTCATAGCTATGATTTGATGATAGAGCAAACTTTGGCATATAGGATGCAAGTTGAAGGTCGCGTGCAGGAAGATCATGGTTCACCTACGGCCCATGGAGGATTTCAAGGCCAAGGACGCAAGCGAGGAGGGTCATTGGACGAGGTCGGGGTCAGATTATATGTTATAACTGTGGTAAAGCTAGACATTTTGTGTGGGATTGTTAGAGCCCTTCTGACCCTTCCTTCCAGTATTGTAGATAGTTTGACCATGTGATAGAGGATTTCAATGTTTTAATGGCTAAGATGTAGGAAGAGAAGAATCAGTAGCATTCGCAAAATTTACAAATGATGAGATTCCAATTGCGTGAGGATGATCCAATCATTAATATAGTGATACGAAGTGGTGCAACTACAGGAGAATATAAAGAAGAGGGTAAAAAGCCTGTGGCAGATGCATGGTTTAGGAAGGCAGGAGAGAAGAGTACTAGGTTAAATATGTAGAGGGAGAAATAAACCTTCATGGAAGCAAAGAACAATTTTGTGGACCCAGGAGCTTCAACATTAAGGAGACAGATCCAGTTAGTGGCACGAAAGAATAATTTCGAATTCGCTACCACGACAAAGAATTCTAATCCAACTATTCTGAAATCATTTCTACAGATATGTATGAAGTTTCTCAAAAATTTGAAAGCGGTAGAAGGATTACAAGAGCTAATTGATAATTGTGTTGGTAATGAAAATCCATAGTCTGAACAACGCGTAGTAAACAAGGTAAACATAAATAAGAAAATAAATGGCCTAGAGAAGCGATTAACTGTGCAAATCGGTGAATTCGGAATGGATTAGGTAATTCTCTACTTGGGATTTGATGCAAATGTATTGCCGAAGAAAACTTGTGAGTGAATGGGGAACCGAAGCTACAATGGTCACTGATTTAGCTGTGCATGGCCAATCAACAGAAGATCATCCTGATGGGTTGATTGCATGGAGTTGTTGTGGATATTGAAGGAGCAAGTGTAGTTTTAGACTTTGAAGTTATTGAGATTATGGACGACAACAATCCGTATCTAACGTTACTTGGTCTTGATTGGGATTTCGATATGGATGTGATAATCAATTTAAAGAGGAGTATGGTGTTTGAAAAGAACAGTACCAAGGCTGTTGTTCCTTTAGATCCCTCTGAAGGAGCGCGATATACAGAACTCGTTCGTGAAGAATACGATGATGAAGATATTGACCACATCTATAAGTTGACTGCTCGAGATGAGGATTGGATCAACCCCACCACAGATGGGAGGATAAGTTGGGAGAAGGATAGTTTACGTCATTCAGACTTGGATGAAGTGTTTGGTCAATTTAGAGTGTCCTAAATTGCCGTATTAATTTTCAATCCGGGAGTCGTAAACTGTTGAAGTGTAGTGCACTATATGTGAAAGATAACCTATTTCTTATTTTTTTGTCGTTTTTGAGTTTTTGTTTTGTTTTGGGTTTATTTCTGTTAATTCCCTAATGTGAGATGGAAATTCTAAAAGACAACTATGATATAAATGTTCAAGGCAATGATGTCCTTTAAAATGATTTTCAAAACTTCAAACTTTTGAAAAAATGTTTTAAAACATGCAATGATGGAACTAATTCCTGAAAGAGAGTGAAAATGTGCCACTATTCTAATTAAACAATAGTGAGCTAGTGACCATGAAACCCAATATCCTTGCTACCATGAAAATATAAGAAAAACTAAACTCAAAGAAATCAAAGAATTGCAAGAAAAGTAAACTAAAATCACATTACATCAACTCATATTCTGACCCCTCACCATTCGACTCGCTCTGGCTTTAGGAGGTAATCATAAACAACTTGAGCAATCTGATATCTAATTTGCAGAAAATAAAACTAATATCAAACTACCACTCATACTTCAATCCCTCACCATTCGACTCGCTTCTGGCTTTAGGAGGTAACCAAGAATGACATGAGAAATTCAATAACTAACTTGGAGAAAAAAAAACTAATATCAAACTACGCATTCATACTTCAATCCCTCACCATTTGACTCGCTCTGGCTTTAGGAGGTAACTGAGAATGACATGAGCAATTCAATAACTAACTTGCAGAAAAATAAACTAATATCAAACTACGCATTCATACTTCAATCCCTCACCATTCAACTCACTCTGGCTTTAGGAGGTAACTGAAAATGACATGAGTAATTTAATATCTATCTTGCAGAAGAGTAAATGAGCAAAACGGAAATAAATAACACAGTGATGGGACTAAAAACTAAAGGAAATGAATCAACAGAAGGACAAGAATAATTCCATGTCATTAGTCATTAGAAAACTATGTGCAAATTCTCGAGCTGCTTATTGTAATCTGAAACAAAAGCACTGAACAGTTAACAGCATATAAAATGTGAAAAGCTATGGACAGCTATCAAACGTTAATACCATAAGAAATGTGATATATATTCAAGTGAATGATTATGGCATAAGGAACATAAAGAAATAAAGCATGAAACTCTATAGTAATAAACAAGACCTCGGCTGTGAAGGGGCCCTCTGCACAATCCTTGGATAATCAATGATCAGCCACAAATTGAGCTCAGAAACAGAGTCTTCTCATGTATTAAAATGCATTCATAACACAAAGATAAAGTTACGGCAGAGTGGGCTCGTTAACAGTGAGAATTACATTACCAAAAAGCTAGCTAATATGCTTATGAGAACACATTATTTATAACAGAGGATGACATAACTGTTTTCCTACATTTTGCACTGATAAAAGACACGTAAACAACCACGTCCCGAGATTTAGCATTATGACTGCCGTGAAGATTCAATCTTTGGAGGGTGGTTGTTGGATCCGGTTCATGGAGCAGTCCACAGGTGTTAAATTGTCCCCTGAGATCTAGGAACAACCATGCAAAGCTTCACGTGGTGAAAAACAGAGTTTTATCACCGTAGGACTCTTAAGTTGACCACTGCTTTTCCCACCGTTGACTATGGCCTCTTCTGATGAATTCGACTGAGCCAATAGGACTTGGTCCATGTCCAAGTCGTTTGCAACTTGTCCATGTGGCTTGATTCACCTGAAGACACCTGCAATATAGACTTTGACAAAACAGCTGCGGAAAGTTGGGCTGGCTGTGGAAAGTGACAAGATTCCGCAGCTTATCAACAAAAATCTAGTTCAAATAGCAACACAAACACATAGTCAAGAAACCACTTTAAATTCCCTTTTTTAACTAACATGCAATGATACTGATGAATTAGGAGGTTCAAATGAATGGGAAGAAGCTAGAAAAAGGTGTAGGAAAGATGCAAGTTTGGGACTCAACATGAAGAATTAGAGAACTAGCAGAAATGGTTGCATGAAGTTTCTACTCTGTGTTGTAATAGACTAATAAAATCTCTTCACTGCATATCAACTGAGGTATGTAATTTTCCATATTATGATGGGATAGGTGATGTCAGTGTATTTATTGATAATTTTGAAAGGGACGTACCAGAAGAACAACAATTCTAGGCTTTGGATATAGCTTTGAGGGCTATGCCTACACGATGGAGGGGCACACATAAAGATAATATAGGAGATTGGAGGGAGTACCATTGATTGATGGCGCTCACATTTGGAAATGAAAACACAAGGCTCGCTGAGAAATATAATGGTAAGGATGATCCTCAATAACATTTGTCTCGTTGGGCTAAAGCGTGGGGCGAAGAACCTCAACCAGAGTGGGTACACATATTTTATGATGCTTTGGATGTAATACCAATGAATTGGTTGGAAACGGAGTTACGCCATGGCACTGCTAACTGGTATGATATGAAGGAAAGCTTCCTACTGACTTTTTGTTTTGAAGATGGGTTTCAGTGTATAGATGATGCACTTCAGGAGATCAAAGTGACAATTTTTTTGGATACCGAAAGAGCCTATGACTAGGGTACAGCCTAACTAGAATGCACAGTTGAAACATGCTCTAGAATGCTATAATATAACCTTGAAAGAAGGCGAGGAGGATACGCGCAACATCAACATCCTTGAATCGGAAGTACAATGCGAGGTTACGGTACCAAATGTTGAGATAACTGATATATCGCAGTCTGTCAAGATGAAGCAAGTTAATATAGGTTCAGAAGCATAGCCCAAGTTTGTGTGCATTAGTGATTACTAGGATGAGGATATAGTAGGAAAGGTTGTTGAATTACTACATGAGTACCAGGATCTATTTCCAAGAAGTTTTCTGAGCTGAAAGGCATTGTAGGCAATCTAGGTGTATTGAGAATCACTTTGAAGCCTGATGCGAAGCTGCTAAAACAACGACCATATAGACTAAACCCAAAATACAAGGAAAGGTGAAGAAAGAGCTTGATAAGATGCTCGCAGCTGGAATAATTGAACCTGTGGAAGAATCCAAATGGGTGAGCCTGATGGTAGTACAGGAGAAGAAGGCTAAGGGGGACATAAGGATTTGTGTTGATTTAAGAAAGTTGAATGATGCATGCATACATGATCTGTTTCCAAAATTATTCATTGTTGAAGTTTTATAGAACGTTGGAGGAGAGGAGGTCTACTCCTTCACATATGGGTTTTCAGGGTACCATAAGATCAAGATCATACCGAAGGATAGGAGTAAGACCAATTTTTCTACTGAATGGGGATTGTTTCAGTATACAGTCATGTTGTTTGGGCTAAACAATGCACTTGCGATATTTTCCAGGGTGGTCAATGCAGCGTTTAACGAATTCATCCACAAATTTATGGAGGTTTACTTTGATGATTAGACAATATTTGGACTGGTAAAAAAGCATGTTTTGAGTCTATACTTGATGTTAGATACCTGCAGAAAATATCATATTTTGTTGAGTTTGAAGAAGTGCATTTTTTGTGTACCTTATGGAATATAATTGGCACATGTTATTTGCAAACAAGGGTTGATGGTGGACCCTACCAAAATTGTTGTTATTATCAATTTGGATCCGCCGAGGAAGGTAAAGTAGCTACGTGTGACTCTAGTACATATTGGTTAATATCAAAAATTCATAAAGGCTTACGCGCAGGTCATTGCGTCGATGGGAAAGTTACTAAAGAAAGATGCTACCTATTGTTGGGACGATGAATGTTAGAAGAGCCTTGACATATTAAAAGGGAAATAGTCACTAGATCGATTCTGGTGTTTTCAGATTGGAAGAAGGAATTTCACGTCCATGTAGATGTGTCGTGCATAGCTTTGGGGGTTGTCTTAGTGCAGGCAAGAGAAGGAGATATTGATCACCCCATCACATTTGTGAGTCGAAATTTATCTAAGGCATAAAGAAATTATTCCATAATGGAATGAGAGGTCTTAGCTACGGTGTACGTGTTACAAAAATTTAGGCATTACTTATTAGACGCGCACTTCAAGACGTTCACGACCCATTCCGTGCTAAAGTGCTTGGTGAACAAGACTATTTTGGGGGGGGAATATCTGCAGGTGGCTATTGTTGTTCTAGGAGTACGATTTTGAGGTAATATTTAAGCCAGGACGATTGAACATTGGTCCAAATCACTTGTCTAGAATTGAGAACAGCGAAGAACCAATAAGCATTGAAGAAGGGTTTCCCAATGCGAATATTTTTTGAGTACGGGTTTCTAATGATAATTTTACTGATATCATCTACTTTTTTTCTACCAGACTAGCCCCTGCGGAGTATACAACTCAACAGAAGAAACAAATCATATGCAGAGTTGCCGATTTTTTTTATTGTCAAACATTTGTATAAAATGGGCCTCGACGAGATCTTTAGTAGATATGTCCCTGAGAACAAATGACACAGTATTTTTGAAAAATCTCATGATGGTGTCATGGGAGGACACTATGTAGGAAAAGCCATTGTGCAGAAGATTTTAAGAGTGGGACTATGGTGGCCCACAGTGCACAAGGATTCAAAATAATATTTTGGTGCTTGCGATATCTGCCAGAGGACTGGAAGACCATCAAGAAGGGATGAGTTGTTGTTGAATCCACAAATCACCTTGAAGGACATTGATAAGTAGGTGATTGACTTTGTTGGGCCAATCAATCCACCAGGAAAGAAGACTGGTGCATGATAAATTATTACTGCGACAAATTATCTAACTAGGTGGGTTGAAGCACAATCGGTAAAGGATTGCAGCGTAGACACTACTGCACACTTGATATTTGAGTATATATTGTCGAGGTTTGGGTGCCCAAAGATCCTGATGAGCAACAAAGGTTCACATATCTTGCAAAACACCATTGAAGAATTAATGGAGGATTTTCAGGTACATCATCAGAAAAACACGCCTTATCATCCTCGGGCGAATGGTAGGTTTGAGGATTTCAACAAAATTTTGGAGAATGCTTGACTAAGGTATGCGACATCAACACGTATGATTGGAATGTGCACATACCAACAATTTTATGGGTCGACAAGAGTACTTGCAAGAAGTTGATAAGACAAACTCTGTTTAGACTGGTGTATGGACAAGTAGTTGTAATGCCTATGGAATACATAGTACCTAGTCTTCGGATTGCAACCATTCCAGATATGGAAAACAATAATATTATGGAGGAAAGATTTTAACAACTTCTCGCACTAGAAGAAGATCGCTTTCTTGTAGGATTTCACCAACAAGTATAGAAAGCTCGGGAAAATGCATGACATGATTGATGTATTAAATAGAGAACTTTTAAGAGCGGATACGTCAAGATGCATTGGCTAGGACCATATGTTATCAGGGATATGTCAAGATGTTGGCGCAGTTAATCTGCCAACGACAGACATTGTTGAAAAGGGAGGGTTGCACGACATTCAGGAGGATGGTGCAGATGGAGGAAGTTGTGACAAAGAAGGGATAATTGCGCTGCAGGGAAGGGTTTGATGCAGTTCATCCAAAATATGACCGTGGGGTTGCTATAGCTGATTTGACAGGGAAATTACCTCTAAAAGGAGTGCGAGGAAGGATTTTAAGGAGCATATCTAGGAAAATCTGCCGCCAAATTCGCATTTATGAGGAGGATCTGAAGGAGATCGAGAAGTTTGAATTTGAAAAAGGTTATAAATATGGGACCCCTCTCCACATTCAAACAATTTTCTTGTTGAGAATTCGAAGTGTGATATTTTGCTTTAGTGTGAGTCGAGCGTTCTGCTGCATGTTTGGTTGGAGTTGGGAGGAGATTGAGCAAAAGTTTCTTAGACGAAGGGTAGGATCCATTATGACTGCTACACAACTAGCACATACCATTGTAGCAAGATCGTCGAGAACAAAGCCTATTGTTGCAACAACAGTAGCCAAGAAGCAAAAGAAGCCACAAAAGGCTCCAGTTAGGAAATCACTGAGGAAAATTCCCACAAGAACAAAGGACTAAGGAGAGAATGGATAAGTTGAAGCAACTAATGGAGCCCCAAGATTTGGATGAGGAAGAAGTGGCCAGAAAAATAGAGGATATCAGCACAGACGAGGTGGGACCGATCTCCAGGTTTCCACCCTATATGTTGCCACGGAAGCCAACCTCAAAGGTGACCAAGGACCTAGATGCTATAAAATTTAAGGTCTTTACACCCTTGTTACCGAAGGAGGTGCCGATTGAGGGTGACTTGTTGGCTAGGGTGCCATAGTTGTGCATGGGTGATTCGGATCTTAACGATTGGAGAAAATATCCCCAATTCAAGCCCAACAAGTATCTAAAGTTAGTTTATTATGAAGAATTTGGATTCACAAGGGTTGAACCACTGCCATGGGAAACAAGAATTCAGTGAGTTGGGTTGTTGAATATGTTATATATTCCACACTTTGGGTGCAACAATATCAGCACAATTTGTGTGCGCCAACTATTGGTGTTGGTGCATGATGGATGTCTGTGGCTGGAGACAAAGATCCCAATTGATGATATGTTAATTAGAAGGATAATTGTGTTGCCTTACCAAGGAGTGAACTCGACTGATTCATTTTTCGGGAAATCTCAGGAGACAAATCTGACTGATCAGATCAATAACAACTTCAATTTGGTTAATAAATCTCGTGGATATGCCATTAGCTCTATTAGTGATCTGGCTGTGCATTTTTCTGCGCACATTTTGGCTGGTAAGATAATGAGAAAGTTTCAGGAAAACGAAGTACCAACCCCAGTTGTATCTTTGGTTGCATAGTGCAGCAAGGTGGTCTAGTTTAACTGGGCAGGGTAGTTATGTTAGGAATTTTTGGATAGCTATCGAGAAGAGCAAGAAGAAGGGAAGAATGTTAGAAGAGTCACAGTTCCCCACTATGAACCCTGATGTGTGTGAGGTTGCGAGGTATGCCTCGTTGTGGGCATCTAAGGAGTAGACCGGGGCTACGGAGAACAAATTGTTCTGGGTCTTATTTGAGATGGATTTGCGCATAGTGATTAGCTAGAAGTTGCATCTATCACCATTTTTGTTTCAAGAATATCGTAGCATTGCCGATTTTAAAGAAGATTTTCACCATGTATATATCTGCGCGAAGAAAGATTTGGAGGAGGTATGGTATGAGCTACCATACTTAGTTACTGAGGATGACATACTGCTAGTAATAAGCAAGTGGTCTACTAATTAGCTCACTCCAACTGAAGAATTGGCAGAGCGGGTAGGCATAAGTAAGACAAAGAAATCCATTGAAGGTGCGTAGACCAAAAAGCCAACGGAAAGGACAGATAAAAAGGTGGTGTCTCATAAGGTCACAATTCACCTTGAGAAGAAGACTGTGAAGGAAATAGACCATGAAGTTGAACATGAGGAACAAGCCACCGAAGAAGAGGGTGATCAGGGTGGTGATGACCCTTTTGTGGACACAGAGGACTTTGATGCCCTGTTTATAGTGAAATAGTGGAAGAAGAAAAGTGTTGGAGGCGTGTGGAAGAAGCAGAAGTTAGAAAATCCCACCAGCGCAGAGCTGATAGACCTCATTGAGGGGGACTTTGATGAAATTGGAGACACCGTCAGAGGTATGACATTAGATATTTGGGGAAAAATGAAGATTAGTACAAGGTAGTATTGACAGAGGTCCAACAGGGCCTCAAAGAGTTGCAGGTTCAAGCGAGCGTGTTCCAAGCGAGTGTGGTTCAAGCGATCCTGAGTCAAGTGAGAGTGGTACCTTCAACTTCAGTTAGTGCACCAATGATACTCACATCAAAGCTCCATGTTGTGCACTTACCATATGGATCCCTACATTTCGAGACTACAAAAGAGTAGGAGAATGCACATAACTTAAAGAATCTAAGTCTGAATCTTACAATGCTCCCCCTTTAGACGTTGCATGAATTCCATCAAGGCATTACAGATGAACTCAAGGTGTGGGAGAAACATGCTCTATTGGTCATAAAATAAGTGAAAAGTAACAACCAACAAATGTTCAACGGGAAGAATAAAGCAATACAAGATCACAATGAGGTAGCTGCATGTAGACAATAGCTGGAAGAGGATATTACTAAAGCTTGCAATGAGCTTCTAGAGCTCCAGATCTAGATAGAGGTAGCCTCATAAGAGAAGCTTAGAATTTTGCAGCAGCGGTGAAGGAATCAAAGGCAGAGGTGGACAAAGTTTGATTTGAGTTGCGAATGTAGATTATGGAACTCCAGATGAAGCTGCAACCTACCACACCACTTAAAGTTTGAGAGTAGTGTGAAGCTGCAATAAAATACGACATGGAAATAATAGCCACTGCAGTTAAGGATTGTGGTCAAATTTTTGATGATAAAATAGAGATACATGCCAGCTACAAGAGGAACTACATGTGCAAAAGATCGAGGTAGAAATCTAAGACAAACAACTATAGTTCATTGAGCTCAAAGCAACGACATGGGCCTTAACACATGTGCAACGTTTTTCCCGTCTTTAGGAGGGAATGCTTCTATAAGGACAAATTGATGAGCTATGACGAAAGGCACATATAATCTCCATGTAGATGCAACCTTGGGCAGATGAGGCCAGTCATATCTCATAGACAATGGAAAGCAAGTTGAAGAGCACACAACAGACAAAAAGAACAATCAATTTAGAGACAGAAGGGTCGACGACAAAGAAGCTTGTAGAGGAAGTTCGATAGGTAGCAACGCAGTGCACAAAGACACTTCATCCATTGAAGTTGGCATACAACGAACTAAAAGAAAGGGTTTAGGATGTACTGACTAAGAGACTTGAGGATTTGTCACATCTTCGTGTTGGGGGCCTGTTGGGTAGGGGTCCCCTAGGTCCAACTTTTGTCTAAGTCATGTTCAGTCTCCAAATTTTGAGGAGCGGATTCACGCAGATTTCTAGGAGTCAAAGTGGATTTAGGGCAGGTCAAAGCCCCTTATATATTAAAGGAATGGGATAAAGTCAACTATTTTGAGCTCCTTCCATGATTTGCAGACCACGGTATTGTAAGTGAAAAAATTTATATAAAGAGTCAGCTTAGTAAGTCAAAGGCATGTTATGTTATGTTATGTTACGATTTTGAGTCTGAAATTGATATATCTTTTTGTATTCGGGTGAAGGGGAAGGCTCATGCAATTGTATGTGTGGAGACCTTGGTAAGTCTGCATCTGTGTGTAGAGGCCCCTACAGCTGTGTGTGTAGGTGCCTGCAACTGTGTGCACAGTGTCAGAAAGATTGTATCTGCGAAGATTTGAGATAATAAAGAGGAATTTGAAACAGATCTATGTATTTTTATATGTTCGTGTAGTTTATGTATTTCTACATAATTAGGGTTGGCTTTTGTATGTTTCTTCTGCAATTGCATTGCGAAGGTTCAAATATTATTTTGTATGATGAATAATGCATGTTATACTAGTTAGGTGTAGCTCGCAAGTCTGTTAAATAAGAAGAAGCTAATGAGGCAGAATGAAATAAAGGTTTTTTTGGTGGAGATGAAGATAAAATCTCACTAATGGATGATTGAACTTTAGACTTTTGGGTCCTTCTTCGGTGGGAAGGTACGGGAATTGCGAATGGAGTTATCTCAAATTTCTCACTTTGAGAACGAGTCAAAATACGTGAATTGGGAAACTATGAGCATACACTACCTTCAGATAACTCAAAATGTTAAGTATTTTCTTTGGAAATAGAGATTCTCTCTAATTTCTCAATTAAAGTTTGAACTTTAGGTAACTACTGTAAAGGAGGTTGATCAGTTTTCATAGGGCATGTACTAGGAAGTTTGTTTACAACTTTTGGTCTAGAGTTTGATATTTCGAGTGAGATCTAGAAGTCAAGGGAGATTTTGAGGGCGAATGAATCTTCAAATGACTTTTTTATTTGGGATTAGACTTTATTTCCATTCATAGTCGGGGGCCCTCCTTCTAGCGCCAAAAATATTGAAGGTTTGAATTTGATTGCCTCAACATCGGGGAACACCACTCGGTTGGGAGCTTAAAGCAACTCTGTTTCTGTTGAAATTGGCGAGTTCGATTGGGTGACCAATTTCCCATTTTGAGATTTAATATAGTAACATAATGAAAACTGATGAAATGATTTTATAGCTAATGGTAAAATTACTAAACAAACTTATTCTACTTATTTCTTGGGATAGTACATCTTTGTATGTGATTCAAAGAAAGATTTAACAAAGTAAATAACCATATAGATCATTCAATACTTTAATGAAAAGAAAGCATATATGATAAACTAAATTAATGAAATAGTTAATTAATTTAGTTAGTTAAAACTAAATCACATAAAAATGTCTCGCTATCTCTTACATAATCACAAATCATTCAATCCTGCACATCAATAGTGATAATCACTGATTTTTTTCAAAGCATTTATATCACAAAATAACACATAAGAGATTCACTATATAATTCAATAATATATATTGATATCACAAAGATAATAGTACCCGATGCATTAGAGCTCTATTTATGAAAAAGATAGCTTTCAAGCTCAGCTTCTCAATTAGATAACTTTGGATCAAACAATAGTGCAAGTTCAAAGTTGTCTTCTCAAAATTCTGGACCACTTTCTAAATGCATGAAATGGGTTTAAATAACCTATTAATATTACAAAAATAGTAAACTTAAAATAAAAGTCTTCAAAAAATTTCAACAAACTAAGCTAAGATAAAGGACAACTAAATTAGTGATTTGTTACAACAAGAACTTATGATTGTTCTCCAGATTGATTCTTCAACTCCTCTCTAAAATTTTATATGTTCGTGAGTGGCTTCAACTGGGGGGGATATATTGCTTGCATGCACATTTGTCTCGTAAACACTACATCATTAAGTGCTGGAATAAATTGTACTATTGTGTTTGAGAGACACCTCAGCACGAGCCACTGACTATGAGGCTTTACTAGAAAATGCCAATAACTTTCAATGTTTTCTTATGATAAACTCTGAGTGTCTTGAACCTTATTTCTAAGATTTTTCCCACCAATATTGTTTTAAAGCTTTGAAATCTAGCAAGGTGTCCTTTGGGAATTCCTAAATTAGATTGGCTTGCAATAGGGTATCTGTAATGTATTCGGTGAAATTTGAGGCAAGATTTCTGGCTCTGATAATGGCCATTTCTGCCTATTTCATTTTGATGTCCCAGTCACCAAACACAATATCCTTCTGTGATTCTCAATCGCTTGCTTTTCAATCTGGAAAGTTTGTTCTAATTGAACAATCCTTTGATCCTTTCCTTACATTAGCAATTGTATTTCTGCATCTTTATCAATGGCAATACTAACATAATCTCTTGTGAATTGAGATAATTTGTTCAATTCCTCATGAGGAGTTGTTTGAGTTCCTTTCCAAAGAACTTGAAACAAAGTATCATTTGTAACTAGCAATTGCGATTGTTCTAGTTTTCTTTTCTTCCTTGACCTGCTCATTATTGCTTTATGCTTTGGATTGTAAAACATGTCCAAACATGAGATTTCTTCAATCTTGAGGACTATATTGGCAGTAGGAAATGCAAGAATTATCTCCATATCATCAACAATAGTTGATTGATTTACAATATCAACATTAATATTATTCTAGGGAGTTTTAGTAATAGTATCCCCTTGGGAAGCCTCAACAGTAAACGAGGTTGCCCCTGTAGTTTCTGGAACCTGTTCTATCTCTTTCCTAACAGTAACTTGCGGTACTTGTATATCGACCAAGACACCTGTAACCCGAGTTTCTTCTATTGTCAAAACACAATTGGACTCCACCCATACTTCATCTAATTTGTTCTCCTCTTTAACTTCACTTGTTTGCTCAACAACTATAGTAGCTGTTTTAGAGACTTGGGAAATAATTGCAGCTTTTGAAGAGGAAATCGATGCATCTGAAGCTTACGAGTTTTGTCAAAAAAAAATTAACATGGATTTTGTCATATGGGCTATGCTTCGCTGACAATATTGATTGAATCTAATCAATTCGTCGGGATTTAGAAGGTCTGCTGCTAATTTCTCTACCATAGAATACTCTAGAACCATTTCAAATAAATCATCAAACTTATGAGGCTCTCTTGAAAATGGTTTTAGATTGGCCTGTGTTGTAACATCTTTCCCTACACTATGAGGGTCATATGGCCTGTTTAGTATAGTTGGAAAACTAAAGGATTTTAATTGCTCAATTTCAGTTAAGGAATGCTTGAAATTCTCTAAGGCATAGGTATCACAGGATATGGGAAAACATGGCGAGGTGAATTTCTTGGAATATTTAAGTAATTTAGTTAAGTCCTTAAGAAATATTTGATAAGCGACTTCCTTGGCCAAAACCTTATCCCTTTCCTCCCACTTATGTTTGTTCTGGTCACTTCTCCATTCTCTGATCAAGTTTGCAGGGTTCAGATTCTCTTGCATGAACTTCTAGACGAATTGTGTATCATACCTCTTTTGAGGTTGAGGTAGATGATACATTTTCCTTGAATCCTCAACTTTAAGAGATCCAATAAATTTCTTCTTCAGAGTTATAAACGTTGTGTCCGTAATGTCTAGCTAGTCGACAACCCATCTCACCATATTTGTATATGGTAGAATTTTAGGGAGGGAAATAATTCTATGAAGAAATGATTTGGCGACATCATTCCATGCGGCGTTGTTACTTGGAGGAGAATCATCAACAATAGCATCCTGTTTCACAATTATTCTTAGATTTTCATCTTGAATAGTTTGTATATCACCTCCCAGGAGGCAAAACTTGCATCCAGAGTGCATGTAGTATCTGTAAACAGTGGAGACATCTTTGACACTTCTTCAGGTAGCAATATTGGTTCTTGTTATATTATGGACTTCCTCCTTGCCTTGATTATTCTTGACATGTCCTTAACTTCTCTTTATTAGAATTTACCTGTAAAGAAAAAAACCAACATAAATAGCAAGAGCTTTGAAGGATTCAAATAGTCATATCAATTCAATGTGATTTTTATGGAAATCCTTTCACATTAACTAAAAAATATTACAAATCAATAAGAACCTCGAAATTAGAACTACTCAAAGTGGTCATTTAATTTCCAAACGTTGTTTCACGTGATATAGACACTTGTCATTATATCGGAAAAACTTTTATCTGCATTTGGTATCAGGTGATATTACATAGCTTAGCGATTTGCGATTTCCGAAAAGTATATAGGCGCGGGATCTATATTAGTGAAATACTGAAGTTTAACAGAATGCGATATCAATATTTGTCAATTGAAGAAATGAGATATTGACTCTTGACGGATTGCGATATCACCTCAGAATTTCACATTTTGGTATATCGTCTTTTCGCTTTTCGGCTTTTTGACATTTTGCAATTGTCTTATCGCTTATTATTTGAAATCGTCGACACCATGCGTACATTTTAGTAAGACCAATTCTTTTATGGATTTTTCATTTATTTGTTATGATTCTGAGATTCGTAGACTTGTAATTCATCTTCTAAAACTACAAAAGGATTCCTAAAATATTTTTTGCCCTTATTCATAAACTTTCTTGTTTTATTCAAAAATCAAAGAGTAAAAATAAAACTTATCCTATTTTATCTAAAAAAGAAGGATTCTATCCTAAAAAATTTAAAGGGTCCCCATTATTCTTTCTCCTAAGTCTAAAGATAATTGGGGGTTGTTGAGTACCACAACCCCTCCCTGAATTATGCTAAGGTATGTTGGTTTTTTTAGTAATTTGGTTTAGCTAATAGTATGCCTTGCTGGAAAGAGATCAAAATTACTAGAAATATGGTAGATTATAAAGACTCTCCCTATGAATCTGATGAACAATGTGGTGCTGGGCACTCTTCTGATTTGGAAAACACATTGAGAAGCTTGAACGAAGAAATAAGGAGTTGTAAGGCAGAGAATTACAAAATCATACACGCACAAGAGAAACAAGTAAAGGTTAATGCTATACTTCTTCAAAGTTTGTCGAAATTGCAATGACAAGGCCCACTACAGATCAGCCATGCACAGGAGGAAAAAAATAATGGGGCATATGGAAATAGGTCTCATAGTGGTTACTCGTCAGATAGAGATGACATGGTTAGAGATGGCAGATTGTTGGATACTCCAGACATGAGAGGTGATTGATATAGGTATTATTCTAGTTTTGGTTCTGATAGGCATCATGATTGTTATTGTTATCATCCTTATAGGAGGAGTGATAGGGGATACTTTCCAAATAAGTTTAAGAAAGCAAAGGCACCTACTTTTGATGGAGATGTGAAGAAGCCGAAAGATGTAGAGGCTTGGATACTTGGGATGAAGAAATTATTTGAGTTTCATAAGTACACAGATAACATGAAGGCCATAATAGCTACCTTCAGCCTAAGAGGTAAAGCGTACATCTAGTGGGAAAATATGAAGCGGGTTAGAGACATCAAGACAGATGACTTGACTTGGCATGAGTTCCAGAGGATTTTCAGAAAGAAGTACTTGTCAGAAAGGTACCACGATAGTAAGGCCAAATAATTCTATGAGCTAAAGATGGGATCAATGAAAGATGAAGAGTACACGACTAAGTTCATGGAGCTATTGAGGGATGTACTATATCTTATAGATGAGAAGGCTAAAGTTCAATGATTTTCCAGTGGATTTCCATTAGCATTTAGAGACCGGATTGAGTATGATGAGCCTTGGTCACTTGAGGACGTTATTTGGAAATTGAAGCATTTCTATGAACAGCCAAAATGTAAGAATGAATCCCAACAAGGATGGGAAGGAAAAGACAAAGGTAAAGGTAAATGGCAGCCGAAAAGAGAAAGGCCTTAGAATTCATATGAGAAAAAGGATGTGGCTCCACCAAAAAGGTTCAATATAGCTAGATAGGGACATGGGTCACAACAACAACATAGAGGTGATGGTACTGGTCATATGGAGTGTTGGACATGTGAAAAGGAGAACCTTAAGAGAGATTGTTCATAGAATCAGGGTGGTAGGCCTCACATATATAGTGCATAGGAGGAAAAAACTTTGGGGATGTTGGTCAAAGCGTTCCTCATATTTATGCAACATTGGATGAAAAACAAGCAGACCATCACGCATCTATCATTGAGATGGGCAACAAGCTTTGTGATCAAGTTATTTCTATCTTGATTGACCTTGGATCTAATTATAGTTATGTTAGTCTTGACTTGGTCGATAAGTGTGGTTTGAGTAAGGAATTGCATGTAGAATTTTGGTTAGTGTAGTTGGATACAGGCACAAAGAAGCAATTTCATCATTGGTTAAGAGCTTGTGCATTTTAATTGAATGGTATGCCTACCGTAACACATTCGAATGTATTACTGTTGGGATCATATAGTATGTTGTTCGGCATTGATTTATTGTATCTTCATAGAAACATGGTGGATTGTTATGAATTGAGTGTGTGGGTGGCAATGTGGAATCAAGAGTCTTGCAGGGAAAGAAGAAAGCCACATCATTTAGGATGGTGACAACTATGCAGGAAAATCATAGTTGTAGGAAAGGGTGTGTGTTATTTGTCGTACATATTTCTAGTGACCAAGTTAAGGAAGTTGAGGATGCAGATATTTTGACCAGGTACCCAATTCTACAACAGTTTTAGGATGTGTTTCTCGAGGAGATTCCTGAGTTGTCACCTCAAAGGGAAGTAGACTTTTATATTTAGTTCCAGGGGAAATTCCATCGTCAAAAGCACCTTACAGGATGAGCACACTGGAGTTGGTAGAGTTGAATTACAGTTGAAGTAAATGTAGGACAAGGGATACATTAGGCCAAGTATATCACGTTGGGGTGCAACAATATTGTTTGTGAAGAAGAAAGATGGTACTTTCAGATTATGCATTGATTACAAGAAGTTGAACAAAGTGACCATCAAGAACACACACTTGTTACCAAGGATTGATGATTTGTTTGATCAACTCAATGGAGCATAAGTGTTCTTTAAGATTGACTTGAGACGTAGATACCATTAGGCACACATGATAGAATAGGACATCTACAAGACTGCTTTCAGAACCAGGTATGGGTAATATGAGTTTGTCATAGTTCCATTCAGTTTGACTAATGCTCCAACTACATTTATGTGCGCTCCAAATACATTTATGTGCTTGATGAATAGTGTGTTACGTCTGTATTTGGATAAGTTTGTTATTGTTTTCATTCATGACATATTGGTATATTCTAAAACTGAGGAAGAACATATCGAGCACTCAACAACAATGTTGAGGTTGTTGAGAGGGCATCAATTGTATGTTAAGCTCAACAAGTGCAGTTTCTTTCAAACTGAGGTAAATTGCTTGGGACATGTTGTCTCCAAGGAGGGCATTGCAGTAGATCTAGAAAAAACAAGGGCCATCATGGAGTGGGTAGCTCTTAGAAATGTGGATGAGGTGAGACCTTTCATGGGGTTGGCGGGCTATTATAGGAGGTTCATTAGGAACTTCTCACAGATTTCTTATCCTATTACATCATTGCAGAGGATAGGTAAGAAGTTTGACTAGATCGAGGAGTGCGAGGCTAGTTTTGAGAAGCTTAAGCAATTGTTGACACATGCTCCAGTGTTAAAGATTGCAGATCTGGATAAGGATTTTGTAGTATGTATAGATGCTTTCAAGAGAGGACTTGGTGGAGTCCTTATGAAGGATGGACATCTGTTATGCTATGAGTCATGAAAACTAAACGAGCATGAGCATAACTACCCGACACATGATATTGAGTTAGCAGTGATAATACATGCATTGAAGATGTGGAGGAACTATCTTCTTGATAGGAGTTTTGTGCTAATGAGTGATCACATTGGGTTGAGGTATTTGTTTGACCAACTGAATTTGAATGCCTAACAAGCTAGATGGCTGGCCACGATCAGTGAGTTTGATGTCGAGATCAGGTTCATCCAAGGAAAGGAGAACATGGTGGCATATGCTATTAGAAGGAGGGTACAAGTAAATCACTTAGCAACTATGATCTCCTATGGGATAGACTTACATGATAGGATCTTCCTATGTCAAGTATGGATATTGTGCACAGGTTGCAGCAAAGTACAGGTACAAGTAGAGGTAGTAGTATAGGTAGTGGTACAAGTATAGGTACAGGTGCAGGTGCACAATTGTTGGCATTATGTTTCTGGTATGGTTATATGTTACAGATGTTGTACTTGATGGCAACACCCATGGCATGGCTCTCAATATGATGAGAATTAAGAAGTACGCAGGAGAAAAGTTCACGGAATTTTATGCAGAGAAAAGTTTAT
>APFE030591709.1:0-38359 GCA_000404065.3 Pinus taeda | reverse complement strand
AAATTAATTACAATTATAATTATAATTGGCATGCAAGGGCTATGGCTCAAGCTTTGAGAGTCACTTATGAGTCACAAGGTCGATGCTAGTGCATGACTTCGCTTGGAAAAAGCTTGTTTTATGCCATTCTGAGACTCAACTTTGAGAAATAATTCCAAAATCAAAAGACGCTTTTCTTAGTTAAGCTCGTAGATTGTAAAGTCACAACTTACTATTAACTTATTATAAAATTTAAAATAGGCACTCCCAATTAAACTCCAGGGGTGAAGGTTGTGAGGTTGAACATAAATTATTAAATGATAAAGAATTTAAATATAAAATATATAAATAAAAGTAATTATATAATATAAATATTAGATATGTAAATTATTTATACAATTTACTATCTAGATAAAAGTTTAAATTTTTTATTTTTTTATTTTTAAATAATATATTTCAATAAATACAAATTATTATTAATTTTATCATATAAATTTATTTTAATAATTAATATGAAAATAACTCAAATACATGGATGTTATTTCAACTTTGTTTTATGTTCTCTTGTTTCATTATTATATCTATTTTTTTTTTATTTTATTTTATTTTTTCATTAATTTTATTGATTCTTAAAATTTGATATTACTTTCACTTAATTTTTTATATAATATATATTACATTTTTTAACCCTATCAAGTATAAGCTTTATATTTTTTAACAGTGGCAAACAAATTAAAATAATATTTAATTAAAAATAAAATAAATGTTTTGTAACACCATTCCTCTTACATCTACCAGTAAGCAAAGGTTAGATGGGGTAAAACATTGAGAAGAGGTCACTATGATATAAATTTTGGCGTCCTAAAGTTACGTTAAAAGAAGTGGGAACCGATTGAAACCATCAATACACCATTAATCATGTGCTACAAAGACCCATCAAATGAACCAATCAAGAAGCTTAGACAGCTTGGCCTTGGGGTCCACTGAATCTTTTGGACAATTATAAAGCCTCAGTGCTCCCATGCTATAATCAAGGGTGATGAGAAACCCAAAGTCTCTCTTGCAGGCTTGCTTGCAAGCGACCAAAGACCAAAATTGTCAGTGCTATGCTAGCGACTCTAGGATTTGAACCACTTTTTAAGGCCGAGAGCCTAGGTCACTGCCTAGAATTTAACCATCCCTTCAAATCATTAAAATAACATGGAAATGATTGTACTAAAGAAAATACTTGTTTGAGACCTTAACTGGACTCCTACTAGCCATGATAGACATTTCATCAAACATTTCACGAATATGTAATCTAAAGGTGTAAATAACAATTCTGAGCATAGGGGTCTCATACTTCGCTAAGAATTGCTAAGAACCATTGATGCCCTTACATGTCAACTGGCATTCCATCCATTAGGTCATAGATACATTTATTATTCAATTACAAGTAAAAACATAATGAGAGCCACACATGGTCACAATCATAAAATACATACATAACCAACATAATAGCAACATAAATAATCATTAAGTATAGTCATATAGACCACATATAATCCATCAAAATGCTTATAGAAATACAAGGAGAAATACCCTTTCATTAATGATGCAAAATCCAAATCCTAGATGGAACTTCCATGTTCCACTTGACCGTAGAATGGCTTAGGCAAATCTCTTTTCATCCATTCAACCCTATGCCATATTCCAAGAATGAATGTGGGATCACATAGACCACATCAGTCAAAACTCATTGAGGGCTTCTAAAGGCCATCCACCTCAACCCATCAAATAGTGGTTCCACCTTACAGTTGGACATCATAAAACCATCATCATATTGGTCTCCATCCAAACCTTCCAAGGCTTCTAAAGTGTTTGTTCCAACTAAGGATTCCAGGACTAGTAACTCAACCCACAAATGTCGTCAGGCTTCCAGAATGTTTGTCCAACTAAGGATTCCAGGACTAGTAACTCAACCCACCAAGGGCTTTGAGAGCGTTTGTCCAGCTAGGGCTTCTAGGACTAGTAACTAAACCGAAGCTATTATAGGGCTTCCAGAGTGTTTTTCCAACCAGGGATTCCAGGAACTAATAACTCAACCCAAGCTAAGGAACCATGAGAACCAACCAAAAACAAACAATGAAAGTAAACCCATAGTCACCATGGCTATACATGAAATGACAAGGCTAGGAAAATCCATTTTTGATCCAAGCAATCCTCCATGCCAGTGATAGATCACAACCAAGAAACTGCATGCATGTTCATGCATGCCAAAAATAGTGAAGGAAACATAAGTGGAACTTGGTACCTATAAGAAAATTTGATGTAGTTGTTGGTCTTGATGCCTTCTTTCACTTTCCTTCTCTTTCTTTGCCTTCTTGCTCCAAGAATCCAAGTACGCCACACCCACTAAGAGCGCTCCAAGAAAACTCTAAGTCTCTACGAGTATGAGAGAGAGAGAGAGAGAGAGAGAGAGAGAATAATGATAGAGATCCAAAAGTGAACTGACCAAAAGTTACCAACAGATTGTCAGAAGCCTTTTTATGAATGAGGCTTCTATTTTCTTCATTTTCCTCCTCAGATACAACTTGTGACCTTTCACCTCCCTTTTCTCCTAATTTCCATTATTTTCATAAATAAATAAGTGCCAAAATGTCATTTTTTCCTTTCCAAAGATTTAGCCATTGTATTTGCCAATTTCCTTAGCGATAACCAATCACAACTGATCCCTAGCACTAGGATTCTGCCCAACATTCATCTGGGAATAAATGTCCCATCAATCGTGGTTATTATTTTGTCTTTGTTTACTTTTATTACATGGAATTTTCATCACGGTTGTTATATAACCCTCCCCCTTTGTGTAACACCATCCCTGGTGTTCAACAACACCTATAACCAAAAAACTACTATAATCAAAATATTGATTGCTATAGGAGCTTTATAACATAGCTCGATGTAGTATTTATAATGATCAACCTGTTAAGAAGAAAACCAAAATGAAACATAACAACATAACATCATAATGACATGACACCCATACTGATTATTGGAGCTTTATAACATAGCTCATGGAGGTATTTTGTTAGGCCCCTATATTACTAGTGTAACCCCTTATTATTAGTAGTACAACCCACTTATTATATTGATGTACCCATGTAGTGCCCATATTGTTACTATTGTGCCCCATGAAAGCCCACTATTGTTATTATTGTGCCCTTACATTATTATTGTTATGTCGGCTCTAATTATGTTATGACCCCTTAGACTCCTATATATAGAAAGGAGGTCTTTTTATTTGTATCATCGAAGAATTGTTCATTTATGTAATGTAAAGGAGGTTGCCCCCTCGAAGAGGCTGAATTCTAAGGCATTGATCTATCTTTTCTATCTTTTATTGAGCTGGTTTCATAACAAGTTTAATGTGAGAGATGAAGTCCTCACGAATCTGCACAAGGAACATTTCCCTAGAGGTGCGTACAACAAGCTGAAGTACAAGAAGATAGGCCCCTGCAAAGTCCTCCAGAAATTTTCAGCGAATGCCTATGAAATACAACTGCCACCATGAATAGGCATTTCACCCATCTTTAATGTAGTAGACCTATTTCCATACACTACTGGTTCAGAGGAAGATAGTACCACATGGTGTACATGGGACACCCAAGATGGAAGTGAAACTTGGATGAGACAAATGCCTTATGTTTAGCCTCCTGAGATCGAGAGGATCCTCGACACTCAGGTGGCCAAGCGAACTCGGCGGAAAGAGTATCTACAATATCTAGTCAAGTGGAAGAACCATCCTATTAAGGACAGTTCATGGCTTGATGCCAGGCAGATAGAGCAAGCGGGTTATTCGATCGAGAAGCTCATGGACTGGAGTCATGATTTCTTTTTACCCCGGGAGCCTGATGTAGGAGCATCCAACTAAGGCACCATGACCAGGTGTTGGTCTCCACCAAGGTGGAAAGGTTATCAGTGTTTGGTTTCTTTATGCTTAATTATTTAAAGCAGAATGTAGGGACTTGTTGTTTTTTTCAATTTCATGATTAGTTAGGGAACAATACATTCAATTAGGGTTACTGTTACAATTGTCTATCTTTTAGTAAATAATGGTCTTCTAACTGTTTCTTTCATTTTAGGAAAGAAAAAGACAATCATGTCAAAATGTAAAAATCTTGTAGTGCAAGAAGAACTGAATGAACTAACATTTATGTAACTAATAGAATAAACAACTAAAAATTAACTACACAAAGTTCAGATAACTGTGGACAAACAAGTACAAATACAAAATTGTAAATCATTCTGAAGGTTCAACATGCGAGTATAGTAATAGAAGACAGAGAAATTTTCTTTCATTTTTGAATCCATCCATCTGTAACAATATTCTAACATATATCTATATTTTTCCTAATCATTAAATAAACCAAAATGACAGATATGGTGCATGTATTTTCATTTGCTTTCTCTCCTAAAGAACAGAGCATCGACAGCACGAATTGCACACAAGTTTCCAACACGAAGATTGGCAAGCAGTGAATAAAGCCTATGTCCTAGAGTGTCAAATGCATTACAAACAATCCGAGCAAGAAATGAGAACCTGAGTGCTAAATAATCAAACCTAGACAGAGGTGACAAGTATAAACTCAAATCATCGTAATTCTCTTTTCATTCCAACAAAAAAAGCATACATTTGTTTATACATGATAGTCTAGGGTTAACCCACTGGATAGAGTGAAAAGAAAACAAAACCAACGAACCAACAAACCCTAGACGAGGGTTTTGGAATGACGAACCTTAAATACAAATTTACAGTTACAAAGGAGCGAATTATAAACAAGGGTTGTATCAAGTTAACCCAAGTCGCATAGCGACAACAGAGAAGCATAAATGAACAAGTATTGGGAACTCGGACCAACAGAACCTACAGACCCTAGTTTCAAACACGAATTGAAGACAATGGTAGAGCCTACCAGGTAAGAGGCAAGGTTCTCACACCAACCACATCCAGGAGCAAACCCCCGACCTACGAGACTAGGGTAGGGAAATCCTGTTAGGCCAACTGTAAGCAGAAGAAAACAAAAGGGTAATGAACCTTATGAATAGTAAGAAAAGCATTTACCTGGAGATTTATCCACATGGAGAGAACACAAGCCATTGAGCCACAGACCACGGAGACCACCTGAGGCCGAGGAGCAATCATTTTTATAATTGGAAAAAGACGAGGGAGGAAATAAAACATGGATAGAAAGCTTACCTAAAGCTTGTGAGTAGAAGGAGGCCACCGCAACTGCAACCTGAAGCATGCGAAGCGATTAACCAAATTTAATAAACAGAACAATAATAAAACGAGAGAATAGTAGAACAAATACCAGTTGAGAGACCGAACAAGACAAATACAACGGTCGTTTTCTTACTTGAATGACCAAACCATCACTCTGTGCCAAGAAGCTGAGCAAACAAGTCACCAGAACGAGCGACATAGCCACATTAGCAAATAGCATAGCCCATAATTGGCACAGGCAGAGCCTGTGGCTCAATTCTGTCTACATACAACACAGAAAACCATTTCCAGAACAAACCCTCACTGTATTCACCATGCAGAGTGAAAAACCAGAATGACTGAATGCCAAAATGCCAAGGGTTTTTCCAAGTTCAATGAGTGGGAAACAAGAATCGAGGTAAGTATAGCTCAGCCACCACATTAAGAGCTACCATAAATGATTCCATCTACCATCGGGAAAATATCAGTTGATTAGTGTGTGATTAGTGATTAATCATAAGTCAAGTAATTCTGCAATCCTATCAATAACACATTGTTAATCAAACACCAGACTGACATCAATAAGGGTCTTACACCAAAGTACGGGCTGGTCCCATAAAAACTTGTGGGTACTTTTGTTTAAGGTCGATGTATATTGACCTTGAATGAGACTGTATTGATCCAACGTGATGGTGCAAAATTTAGCATGCTAGAAATCACTAAAGAACATTTAGAACCAATCTACCTCCTATTCGTGTGTATAAATAAATCCATATATGTTTGTTCCTTTCAAGTTGATTTAGATCTGGGTGAGGGAATCTAGAAAGGCAAACATGAGATCGTGGCAAGGGGGTTTTCAAAGGCAAAACAATATCCACTAGGTAAACTCTTTCATCTCCCTCAAATATTTTGAAATCTGCATCTCAACCATAACTAACCATCTAAACATGAAAACAACATAAACAATCCAACAATTTATTTTTGGTCAAAACAAATTTTTGGAAGTCAAGGTAGAAGTCATATGACTCTCGATATCACCTTTGAGCAGTAGAATAAGGATGAATGTACTCTCTGCATCTCTGAAGGAACAAGGAAACAAAGTGTCCTGTAATAAGGCCGAAAGACGTAGACCCGAATCCTCCTCAAGTTCTTGTAGTCCCAAAATTTGGCTCCTGTAGCAGAGCTAAAAATCACCGAACATAATTTTGTATAGAGTTTTCTTACTGTAGACCAAATGGTTCTTAGTTAGGACACTTAATACATTGTGAAACTGAGCCTTGTTTGATTGAAAACAATATATTATTATGTGGAACTATGTTGTCGAATTAGCATGACTTGTTCAATTGTGTATATCCGTTAAAAAAATAAAGTTGTGTATATTTGTTAAACAAATAATGTCGTACTGATGATTTCTTGCATTACTATGGATGGATTTATTTTATTGAACGATTTGTTGCATTATTAAAATGGCTAGCAATTGTCACAGACGAATATATTAATTGTATGAAATTGTGTATCAAAAAAGAGATTTGTTTGAAAACCCTAGGTTCCTAAAAAATACTAGGCCCTAGAAAATTGGCTCAATTATCTACAACCCGTACATTTGTCTCAGCAATGCTACTAAGAAACAAAAGTTATCACCAAATTTGGAGTTATTAACGTTTTATTTGCTTGCCATTTGGGGGCCATGGATATTTAAATGGTTAAAACATTTTTTTTAATAATATTGATGCTATCCGTAGATGGAAATTTAGATTAATTCAATAAATTTGTTTTGTTCTGGGACTTGCATTTTTTGGTTTTATTTTTATGGTCTATTATTGTTAAATATTAGTTATTTCATCATATTTTTAGATTAATTCAATAATATTGTTTTATTCTGGGGCTTGCATTTTTGGTTTTATTTTTATGGTCTATTATTGTAAATATTAGTTATTTCATCATATTTATCTACGATCTTTTTTCATTTTATATTGTTTTCTATTTTTTGTTGCAAAGTAATCCAATTTTGTCTTTCTCATTAGTTTGTTTATATAATTTTTAAATAAATATCATATAATTTTAAATAAAATCATAAATTTAATGATTTTAAATTAAAATTAAATGAATAAATAATTTAACTTTCTTAAAATAAACATATAACACTCCAGTTTTTGAAATAACTAATATTTACAATTCAATTAACCAAAAAAAACTCCCCAAAGTTAAAAAATGAATAATAATTTAATTAAATTACATTTTTGTATTTTCTTTTCCTCCTTGTATGAATACTTTGATTCTAAACCATTTATATAAGATTCCACCTTGCAGTACCAGGGTATGGGAGAGGACGTAGTGTATGGGATACCTATTCTCATAAAATTGGTAGTGGTTTTGAAGAGCAAGCTGTGTTTTTAATACTTTTTTGGAAAACAATATAATCCATTTGAAACAATGTGATGGGAGAGGACGTAGTGTATGGGATACCTATTCTCATAAAATTGGTAGTGATTTTGAAGAGAAAGCTGTGTTTTTAATACTTTTTTGGAAAACAATATAATCCATTTGAAACAATGTGAACTCTACTGCTTTTACAGGACGTATTCTGGACTTAAGCAACGCAGACATTGCAGTCAACCACTATCATTACGCCGTAAGGCGTTTCCATCTGAAACCAACTCTCCTCTCTGCCTACCTGTCATCTTGTAATTCACAGGATTATATGTTAGACGATTGAAACCATTTCAGCCTTTGATTCAAAGGGTTTCCCAAACGGTTCGGCGTTTCATTTAGCGGGTCCAATAGTTTCATATGCGGCAGAGTGGAACATGTTTGATAGGATCATGCATGAGTAGGTCTATGAATCGACAAATCTCCTCTCCGTCCTCTCCCCCGTTAGAGCCTAGGCAAAGCCGAGCACATTTTCGCATATCTCGCTACCTCCTCGCATTCTGCAGGGATGACAGAATTGGGGAAGCTTCTTTTTTGTGAATATTTTGCTGCACTTCTATGGAACGTCCTTCTGGAGGTGAGCAGAAAGCTGCATGGAGGGCTGGTTTTCAACCGAAAGACATAAGGCACTTTGCTGCCGTGCTGCGCCATGGGAAAATCGAACGCGCTGCGAGCGGCTTAATTCAGAGCCGAGCCTTAAAACAGGCTGCGGATCTGTCACTGGCCATGGCCGAGAGAGGCCGAACCTCGTGGAGTAGGGCCATCCTCCGAAAATACCTTTCCAGGGTCAACAGATCCGCCTGCCAAAGGAGATCAGTAGTTAAATCTAGAGTGAACTTCCCCAGCTTGGTGACTGCCAAGAAAAGCAGGCCCGGCAAAACGACCTTTCCGGGCAAGAAGTCCCTCAAGCGGCTGTTCAGAGTGGCGTCCAAGTCGGGCAGTAGCATCCGCTCAGAAAAGGGCACTCTAGTTTCTCGTATGCAGACACTCAGGGAGCTCATTCCAGGAAGCCGCCCGCTGAACACGCCCGTTTTGTTGGAAGAGGCCGCGGACTACATCGTGGTGCTCATGATGCAGGTGCAGGGCATGCAGGCGCTCACAGGCTGTTACACAAATTAGCTGGTCGAACGCTGGGCCGGACAAGAAAGGATGAAAAATAGTTTCCGCGGAGAACCTGCTAGCATATGCTATAATGGGTATGTGTTGCAGAAACAACAGAAAATATCAGTGTGTGGAGGGTGGCGCGCATCTAAAGAGAGATCGTAAATGATCATGAATACGCAGAGCAAGGAATTCGGATGAAGAAATTAGGTTTTCTTTCGTTCGCAAAGCGAGCAGCCCTCTTTCTCCCATGTATGCCTTTGTCGTTTTCTTCCAATATTAATTGCATTAGAAGTTTATGTAGCTTCAGTCTTCCATTGGACAGAGAAATCGTCATTGTAATTTTGCATTCCATCTAGCAGAGAAACTGTCAATATAATTTGCCATTTTCTTTGGGATTGTGTATACAGGCGTGTTTAATAGAATATGATATTTGGGATTTTGTATACAGGCATGTCTGATAGAATATGAAGTTATACTTTTGCGCTTCTGTTTGGAAATTTTGCCATTATTATTTTCTTGACCTGGGAATTACAGAATACAGAGGTACTTTTAGCACTCGCCGACATTGCATTCAGCCACTATAATCTCACGTTTCTCTAAAGTTAATAATTTCACACGTTCGAACAAATGGCCAGGAGAAGGCTAAAACACAACAAAAGGATTGGGAAATCTAATTCCAATCACTCGTTAAGTCTCAAAATTATTTATCATTAAGTTTCAGTTATTATTTATCTTATGTCTTAATTCACTTTTAGTTAATTTAATAAACCTTAATTTCACTTCAATGTAATTTTATTTTTTATCACTAACATTTCCAATGTAAAAATCCTCTTCTCCATTATTTTATTTTTTTCAAATATTTTCATAGTATCAAAGCTCAGAGCACATAAGACTCTTTAAGAGCACCTGAGGAAGAAAACCAGGTTGTATAATACTCCAGAAAGAACCGCCCTTCAAATTGTTTTGGGTTCGCACCAAAAAAAACAAAGGTCAGGAGAGGCCAAGGAGAAAAGTGTCAATGCCACACCTTTAAAGAGGAGGAACGTGTAATTAAGAAAAACCTAGTACATGGACCTCAGCCAATTCAACTAAGATAAAACAGCGCAAGAGACGGTAAACTTGCGCATAAAAACTCTTTGGGACTGCGCAAAAGAGCTGGGTAAAACAACTAAGATTCGGTCAAATAAACGATATTTTTTATTTTTTATAGAGTTCATTTGATTTTTCGAAAAAAAGAAAGAAAACAGGGTCTTCTTTAAAAGGTTTAAACGAATTGGCGTTTGTACGTTTCATAATGACACATTTAAAGAGCAAATGTTCTTAATAGTTTCGTTGAAGGGGCTTGTTTTAAATATTTTACTTTAAATTTTGTAACTCTCTCAATTTCATCTAATATTTCACCGTCCAAATGACATGACCGTGTCAGACGTTCACTTAATCTCAATCGATTCGAAGCTTCCATGGCTAGCCCCCGAACAAACGACGAGTTTACGGACGGGACAGGATGTGGAGGTTAAAGTATTTGGCGATATATATATATATATATATAACACAATGAAATATAATACTGCTTTAAGCATTTTAGTAATTATTATTGGGTTTGTTCATATGTGGCTTTATATGATCATATATGAACCAATATATTGGGTTTGTTTATATGTGGTTTTAGTAATATTGCTTTAAGCATTTTAGTAGTTATTGTTGGGTTTGTTCATATACTTGTTTCATTAAGGTTTTATATGATTATATATATTTCTAAAAAGTTTTTAAATTCAAGATAATGATTATTTTTATTGTATTATTAGTAAAAATTAAGTATAATTATTTTATTTATATTTAATTTTGATTTCAATATTTTATTTACAAAATATTATTCCATCTATTTTTATAACAATAGTTTTATGCATAAAATGAATATAAAAATTTATTTACTTATCTAGCATATAATTTGGTAAATTTACTAATTGATATAATAATCTTAAAAAATCGTTATACATATAAACAATTTAATAATCTTGAAAAATCCCTGTACATATAGATAATTCAATAATTTGAAAAAATCTCTATACATATAAACAATTTAATAATCTTAGAAAATAGCTATACATATAGACAAGTTTTATATGTTTTTACATAATAATAGTATTCCTTTTATCTTACTGACAATAACTTCTGTTATCTAAACATGTAATCTAATTTTTTTTTGAGATGTGAACAAATATGTTAAGATTTCATACTCAACACATTTCTCAAAAATGAAAGTTTGACTTTTATAATAGGCTCGTTTCAAAAAAATTACTCTCTTGTTGATTACCGATGGCATGTAACTTCAAAAGTCCCGGGCAGGTATGATTTTAATAAATCTCTAGACTTAGAATAAGACAATTTTCCTAAAAAAACGTATCCATGCAAATATTTGTTATTTAGCTTACCTATTACTGAAGATTATGTTATGTATCAAAACATGATGGAATAAATGATTGTTATTTAAATAACCTATTTACTGAAATTTATGATTTGTATCAAAACATGATGCACTATAGTTTAGAAGAAATATAATTGATGTATAACATGATAGGAAAGTAAGCAAGACTATTTTATTAGGAAGCGTTGTAAATGAAAATTATGAGAAGCCGAGGGAGATTAATTCGAAGATTATATTATTTTCCACCTGGCCTTAATTTTGAAATATTAAGGAAATAATTGTTTTCTTTGCGTGATTTATATTTTAATGATAATATATTGTATTGTTTTTAGAATTCTAAGGAAATTATGATCATATGCTGTATTATTTTTAAAATATGAAGGAAATAATCGTTGTTTGTGTGTCTTTCGTATGATTTATAAAATATGGTTTTATGTGATTTTTTATGATTTAGGGTTGTTTATTTAATTTATATATTAATAAGTGGGTGTAAAAGAGGAAAAATATAATTATATTGTTAAGAAACAAACTTGAAAATAGTTTAAAAATAGAGATAAGTAGTTACATATTTTATTGGAAAGCCACATATTTTACTATAAAAATTAAATATTATTTTTAATACTTTTTCTGACAATATATTTATTTTTATTTGTATTTTTTATTTTTATTTATATTTTTATATTTTTTGGTTAAGTTTTTAAAAATTGTGAATACCTTTCAATAAAAGAAGTATGCAATTTTAAGAGGATCTTCTATTTGAGTGACAGTTTTTACATAAATCTATGTGATCTTGATACTATAAACAATCGTTTTTCCAGTTAAATTTATCTAGAGTACTTGCCTACTCTTGAAGTTGTTGAATTATCTTACGCACTTTTAGATATTGCTTTCATTATATCCTTGCTTCTTCTACCAAATCAGTTTATGGAATGGAAATAACGCATAGAAAAGTTGATGGTACATTATAGTAAGCTTTGAAAAGTTGATGGTACATTATTAAGGTTATGTGTGATCCAATGGATCAAAATAATGCTCAAAATTGAAGGTGTGCGATAGAGCTAAACATGTAAACATTGTTCGAAAGAGGGCCATGACGAAGATCATTTCTAGAAACTTCATCTAGAAATGAGACCCAAAAAGTCTAAGGACAAGGAGAAGGAGAAGACAACTACAACTACACAACATGATTTATGTCCAGATTCTGGAGATGAAAAAAATATCACATCCATGGGTTTGAAAGGTAAGGACACTGCAAGTACTAGTTCTTCAAATTGTCTCAATGAAACTCAATATGCAAAAACAACAATACACCTTTTCCATATTAGAGTTATTTCAAAACATACGAAGATAGAAACACTATTTGATAGTGGTTCATAAGAAAATATTATCTTAGAATATATTGTCAAGAAGTTGAATTTAGAAACCATTACTCATCCTAAACCTTATCCTTTAGGTTGGATATGTGACAATGTAAAATTGCACATGACAAAAATATGTAAATGAAATTTGCGATCACTACAAAAATTTTAGGTGAGGTAGAGCTTAATGTAATTCCAATTGATATATGTGGTATTGTTTTGGGAAGCCCATATCTATATGATACAAGAGCTATTTTTCATCTCCATGAGAACAAATATCATTTGTTCAGGAATGGGATTGAGTACATTGTTAGAGCACACAACAAGAAGTTGAATGCATCTCTTATAAATGCTGGACAAATGAAGAGGATTGTTAATGCTAGTCATAACTTTGTATTGCTAATGATCAAACATGAAGGTGTTGAAGAATCTACAACCTTTAAAGGATATGAATCAAGTTTGAAAGATGATTTCATTCATGTTTCTAATTCAAGTGATAAGATTTTTAAGGAGTCTAACCTGTTTCCTCCTAAAATAGGTAAACAAAATGAAGTAAACTTGCAACAACATGCATCATTGTTGAACATTGGTCTGCACAAGATGCCAGCGTTATAGAGTGCAGAGGTCAAAGAGAAAATGCAAAAGCAAATTGACAAAGAGTACATTGGTTCCAAAGTTCTTCTTGTGGGTTTCATAATGTGTTAGATTTGAGAAGGGATGGTGCATGGCGATGACAATCAAATTTGGTCAAGATTCGAGCCAAGTACAAGGTTAGACATGGTAAGCATCCATGATGACAGTGTTCAAGGTGAGAAGAATTTCTATTTTTTTTACTATCCTTTAATTGGAGACTAAGGAGAGAATGTGTTTATTCCTTCAAACTCAGTTTGTTGTTCTACATATTCTAGAAAGCTGCAGCAAGATGTCATCTATGAAAGCAAGACAAGGACTCCAAAATAAAGGAAAATGATGTATTTTCATGAAAAGTCCAAATGACAAATTCAAGAAAATTTCAGTGGATTGAGACTAAAAGGGTGAGGGAACTATACCATGATCTATTTACTAATTGATAAAGAGATTTTGGAGGTGAAAAATCTTCCAATGGGGAGGAGTGATTTGGTGGATCAAAATAATGCTCAAAATTGAAAGTGTGCAATAGAGCTCTAAACATGTATGATTGGATAAATCTCTACGACATGAATCCAATGCAACTTGTTTCACTCAAATCCAACATTGGATGCCTCTGATCGATTTGGGAAAAAACTAAAAGTTTTGGAAAAAGAGTTGTAGGTACATCCAATTAGCTTTCTGTACACTAACTGGGCCATGACTTACTAGGTGATCGGGTCGTTCATCATCTAATGGTTTTTCTAGACTTGGCATCATTTCATTGGTTGTGGAATGGTTTTTTTTCATTAGTTGATGGGTTTGTTGTGGCGGCCCAATGAGGGAGTGTCATGTGGGCCAAAGTGTGGCTCCCACATGGCCTCCTCATGGTGGCCAAAATTTGTTTGGAGGTCGAACAACACCACCAGGGTTCGAAACTAAAACCACATACCAAGCAACTAAGGCCCACACCAATGCGCTAACATGTTACTTATTTAAACAATGTTGAATGGTCGTATTTAATGCTTTGTTTAATGCGCATTTAGGGGAGGGGCCCAGCTAATCCCTAGCCCCTGGCCATCCCTGCGCCATAGGATCATGGGCGAGGGGCCAAGGTCTAGGGACTGTCCTAGCCCTCATGACCCGCAGCACAACCACATGCCCATATGATGAAAATTGTGGCACAAAGGAGTTGGGGCGGAACCCCGGGTCGTATAACCCCTCACGTGGCCAACAACCCAATGAAAACAGAGTTTGTAGGGGTCAACCCCAAGGGGGGCCAAACTTTGGTCACATATGCACAATAGAATCAAGGGCGCACGCCAGCGAAGGGGGCTACAAGGAGCCGAGGTTCTTCGACCCCCTATGCGGTTGCATGGCACCACGTGACCAGGAACTTCTGGACTAGGGGCTTAATGGTCATCTTAACGGTCCTACAAATTCACCTACTAAGCGGGAATTGTGTCGGCTTTTATGCATCGGTTCCGCTTTTGGGGTGCTAAAGCTAGGTTGAGGCCAAATTGTAGGATGATTAGCTGTAAAATTTGGGAAAATGAAGAAACAAGCTTAAATTTCTCATTTTTTGGCCAAATGAGGTGCAGAAAGAACCAAAATAGGGGTTTTCAATAGTGATGGATCTACTGGAGACATCAATTCTTTTATTTTAGTTTAGTAAAGAATGTAAACACACTTTTGAGAATTTATAATGAAGGAGGACCTCCATTGGAAGTTGGACCAGGAGATGTAGCCCAAGTGAGGGGTGAAATCCTTTATCATGCTTGTGTTATGTGTTTCAGATATACCCATTTTGTTGCTATTTAGTTGTAATACTTGGTTAAAATTTACATGCTTATGTGCTTAGTAAACTAATCCTCTACCCAAAACACATATAAATATAACTTGCAAATTGTTAAAAAAATCTTCAAGTTTAAACATTCAGGTCAAAGTGACATTACCAAAAACTCTTAATGAACTACATGTGTTCTAAAGGTTATTTCTAGAATGCATTCTTACCTCACTCTAGTTATCTAAAGTCACTACAAGAAAAAATGACATTGTTGAGTGTCGAAAAATGTTACCATAAATTCATTGGTAATAGTCAAAAGAGCCTTCGTCATCAAAAACTGAACGTCAGCAAAGGTGGTGTCACCAAAAGTATAGGTGTTGTGGTGACATTCAATGTCTGTCACCAATAATGATTTATAATGAAGGAAAATGATATGGGAAATGGTGAAAAACCATAGCCTTCGTCACCAAACTGAATTATGCAACTTGCACCATGTTGTGGGGAGCTAAGTCAAGGGTTCGATGAAACTTTCAGGTTTGGAATTTGGCGAACCTGAAAAATTCGAAATTCAGTGGTAATGCTTCGTACTAGTGGTAATGCTTCTGAGGACAAGGGGAGTCCTTTGACAATAGCTCATATACAAAGTTTCGAAGCTTCTATCTTAAATGGCTAAACAAGATAGCTTCTATATCTTAAATGGCTAAACACGATTTGTTAGACCTGTGGATTTTAGTATATGAAACCATTTATACTTATGTTAGCTCACTAATTGGCTCTCTTATGCAGCAACGTTATTGGATAATATGCCCATTTCATATGGAATGTCTACTAAATGGTTCTAGTTAATGGGGCATTGATTTGAGTGTTTAATATATTTTTATTCTTTATCAAAGTATTTTTTTGCTCTATTTGCTTTCTTCAATTTATGCCTTACGGCGTTTCCTTTGCAACATCTGGTGCAAATGCTAGTTGTTACAGGGTCAGATTTCCAACCACCCAATAAAACCATGGTGTAAAAAGGAATGTATTCAGGGTCAATAATAATTAGTCCTGACCTTTGGCCGACTATAGCGATGGATAGGCGTTCACATAGAATTAATGTGCTTTGACTAATTGCTTTATTCAACAATTTAGGCAATGTTTGACTCTAATCCTGCAAAACTTTATCCAATGTTTCAGATTCAACCTCTTATTGCGGAGAAACCCTTATGATTTTATTAAAACTTCGGATAATATGTTTTAAACTTCATTTCAATGATAATTTAATGCTAGTTTCGATTTAGCATTACTTAGAAAATATTTAATGTTTTGTTCTCTCCCCACATTGAATAATCCAAGCTAATCCATATCTAAAGCCATCACCATCCCACGTCACCAGCACACAACTTTCATGTGCAATTGATGCCACATGTCTGAGAGTTTCTAGCATAAAAATTGCTTTACATATAGTTTGGTGCATTTCAGAGATTCTTGTTATTCTTATACTCTTCACCTTGTTATTCTATGCTATTCCTCTACTGGTAACAATGATCGAGAACCGGTTAACTATTAATTGTGAGCATGCTATTCCTCTACCTACACTACCTACAAACAATGATGGAGAACCTATTAATTGTGGCAGACAATGATGGAGACCCTGTTAACTGTGACAGACAGACGACACAATGAAGCAAAACCTTTTCAAGTGTAAATTTAGCACCATAGCTTCAAGGTGAATTTACGAAAACCTTAATAAAAAACTCAACGAGAAATTTGTTGGGTGTGGAGCCTGATTATCTTTTGTATTCAAAGGTCTCAGCCGGACGTATACCCCAGGAAGATTGTACACCCCTCCACGCGGGGGGTGCGGGGGAAACTTGTCCCCCCCGCGAGGGTTTGGGGTGGCGGATCCCCCCTTGGCTGCGGGGGGTGCAGGGGGGACTTGTCCCCCCAACGGGGGTTCAAGGGGGCCGATCCCCCCCCCGGCTGGGGGGTCCGGGGGTTAGTGGTCCTCCGATGGGGGTTCTAGAGCAATGCCCCCGAAGCTAAAAATAGATGTAAACTTGCCTTGTAAAAGTCTAGTAATTTCTAGTCAATCTGGGCCGTTCATTAAGCGGATGATCTGACGGTAGAAGTTATGTTTAATTTACGGTTTTTTGCCCTAGAAGACAACCCCACTATATATGAGGGAATTGTATTGCATATATGCATCTCTGTATTTTGAGTGAGGAAGAGAGAGGAGATTGAGAGCAAAGAAGGTGTTACAGCGGATTTGCTGTAGGTTGTATCTCTTCAATTTGCTAAATAATATAAAAAGAAGGAGTGGTTATTTCTCTGTAGACGTAGCCCAAACTAGGTGAACCATGTATATCTGTGTCTCTCTTATTGAAGACACGATTTCCGTTACACCAAAACCCACAGGTGTTCATAAATAGACACATCACTAGTGTTAAGCACATGCCACGAAACACATGGGGAGTGTTGACCTTCTACACCACCATTAATGGGGAGCCAACAATCTCCCCCCCAATGCGAGCCCAGTGTGTTTCAAACTCGAGACCTCTTGGAGCATTAACTAGGAGCCAACAATCTCCCCCCCAACGTGAGCCCAGTGTGTTTCGAACTCGAGACCTCTGGCTCTGATACCACTTGTTGGAGACACGATTGCCATTACACCAAAACTTGCAAGTGTTAGTAAACAGACACATTACTAGTGTTAAGCACAGGGCACGAAACACACAGAGAGCATTGACCTTCTACACCACCATTAATGAGGAGCCAACAAAATCCATCCATTTTGTTCTTTAGTTCCCTGTGCCTTAAATTTTCTGTGCTTTAACTCTTTCTATTTATTGCAGACGATATTAATGTTATTGGACATGAAAGCCTTACTAAAAATTTCAACGAAAAATGCATCCGTGTTTTTTCTATTTTGTTCTTTAATTTCTTATGCTTATTTTGTGTGCTTTAACTCTATTTTGTTCTCTAATTTCCCGTGCTTATTTTATGTACATTAACTGTGTCTATTTATTGCAGATGATATTAATGACACTGAACAAGAAGAAGAAAAGGCTCAAAGGCTCAACACGCAAGACTTCATCCACCATTTGTTATGCAATAATTCTTAGAATATTTTAATATGTTTTATAGTAATATTGAATTTGACACGGATTGATATATGAGAGGTCAATTTTGGTTAGTTTCCTATCGAGTGAATGCACCTATGAAGTTTAAAGAAGTTTAAAGCGTACGACTGCAACTCAGGTTTTACTAATGTTACTGTATACTAAAAAAATACATTTCTTTACCATACATTTCATAGAGGTAAGAGAGGCGTTCCTTCACGAATAACGCGGGTTTTCTTTGATATTATACGCACTTATTAGAATAAAAAAACATTAAGTACCCATTAGAGATCCGTACCCATCAGAGCTTGTCGATGACCTCTGAAAAAAGGAATAATGACTAATCTCCGAGCTCACGGGATCTCCTATTTTTTTGTTGCAGGTATATATTTTCCATGGGTTTAGTTATTTGTCCGAGCTTGTTCCTTTCCCATCTATCGAATTAGTTCACTGTGAAGTTCTGGAACACATCTTACTATAGCTACCTTTTCTATGGAGATCCCTTCACTACTTTCGTCTTGCCTTTAATCGTCTCTAGCCTTTTTCGTCTCGCATTTTTTCTTTCACCGGGGATTTTCTTTAAGTGGAACTCTTTAAGTAGGGCTTCTTCCTCTCCCGTTGTTTGAGTGGCTTGACGACAACCATAGTCCTTATCCCCAACACCATCCATTATACCATATCCCTTGATCAACACCAACCAGTATCCAGTATTCTGGTCCATCCTTTTCGTTCCATCCTTCCTATATGGTTCCAGAATCTATTCTTCCTGGCCGACCTTTCTTGTATTTTAATTGTGAATAGGAAGGGGGATTGTAGAATGTAAGGCTCTCTAGTGGGAGGGAAGGAGATTCTTGCACTGGTTGGATAAATAGTTTGATAACCAAAGAATTGATTTCGATTGCGCAGTAGGCGTGTAAGAACCTAATGTGACAGAGAAAAATTTCAAGGACCAAAGCAGAAGGAGGGAGGGGTGATTGCTTGATCTGTACCCACGTCTGAGACCTTTCAATGGCCCTTCACAATTTTGTCAGAGACATGACCACAAATGTTCATTATGTTTAAGAAAACAATAAACCAGAAAAGAGTGACAGGCAAGAGGTTGAGACTGGCTTAGCGAACGCTTGTCAAATGTTGAAAATCATTAGTCGTTGAAACATCCCGGGATAAAACTTTAGATGACTCAGAATTGAATTAACATATGTTGAAACAGAATTAACATATGTTGAAGGAATCAGAGGATCGTCCTTAGATACTCGAGGCAACGGTGATGAATTTTATGTAAAAGGATAAGAGGCCATAGGATGTGCAAGTGACAAATGTGTGCCATCTAGTTGCTACATAGACATTTACTCAGGATCTATGTGTAATCTTTGCAGCTCCCAACAGGAAAATCAATGACCAAGTAAGCAAACCTGTTGTGACAATAATTTTTTCATTTGATAGTGGGGTTATGTGCATTATTGCTACTGAGCAAACCTGTTGTGACAAAATTTTTTTCATTTGATAGGGGGTTACACGCATTATATCCTACTATCAAAGTGCCTATTCTTTGTATTGTCCATCTTGTAGTTTGGCCTATCGCATGGGAGACAAGTTGTAGGGTAGTGGGCCCAAAGAGTCAAACAAATGGTAAATTTGTGGGCCCATGACGTAAAACTTGGTGATTTATTTCTACTTTGTATGTAGTGTCTTTGCATGCGCTACAAGTGTCTTTTGCAAAGGTACATGTCTGCATCCATTACAAGTTTTTCAAAGTCTCCAAAATATGTTGTTAGTTTTATAGAAGGCATTCAAAATGCTCCCTTCAAAGATATTTTCTTATAAAGCACTCAATTTAGTTTTAACTCAGAGCCTTTCTGCAACTATTTATTTGTGAGAGGATTATTAGAGTCACTATATCTTGATCTATGTACACAGTTTCAGCCTCAAATGCCATTTTCTTATCAAATATTTAGTTGAATGTAACCTAATAGCCATTCTAGAACTACTCGTTCATGGGAGGATTCTCAGAGTCAGTGTACCCTGAACCATGTACAAAATTTCTGCCTCAAATGCATCATGACTAGCCTGTATGTTATCTTATTTATTTAGCCCTGATGCTATTTTATTTATTTATTTCAGGATCACATGTAAGGACATTTAGAATAAAGCCAATTTATAATCTAATTGTATTAAAGAATCCCATTATTGATGCATTTTGCATTAAGGAATCCCATTATTGATGCATTTTGCAAATTGTACAAGTATGCAGTTTTTTGGTAGTTGATTTCATTTTATCATCGATTTTTGAAGCATGTTTAGATATCAATTATGTGGGTATGATAGATGAGTAAACTTGTTAACAATATTCTCGATGGGAATCATTTCTTTTGTGAATTTCTCTACGAGATCTATCCTCATTAATGCCCATCAAAGGTCTTTCCCATAACTCTACATAGCAGAAGTCATGAAATGAAATATAACATTATACAGGACATTGCAAATTCCATGACTATAAACAAGAATCGTTGGGTTGGTTCAGAATAATTCCTTTTCTTCAGGCCTGTGGCAAAATTCTCATGATTTCAAACTGCTGGGTTTTACTTTGGATCTCACTAGATTTGATTGTTTTGTGTGAATTTAGCATGTCCAAGTATATTTGGGCAAATGTTTGCACCAGAGTTCATGTACTTTTAAAAATGCAGATAACTCTTCCATAGACCTAAGTCTATGTGATTATTTCCCTGTGCATAATTTGAAGGCACTTCCACACTTTGCTACCATGAGTCTCACATGTCTGACCTATCTAAATGTACTAAGAAATGATTCTTTCTGGAGTTACTCCTATAGGTTTGATAAGGAACAACAACAGATGGTATCTTGAGTGGGTTGTTGGTCTAATAAGAAGAACCCACAACCTCCCACTACAGAGAATACATTGAGGCCAAGTGTAGCTCCAATTCCACCTCCTGGTGGGGGAAGCAACAATAATATTAGTGACAACTATCGAGGCTCCTAAGAGAAACCCAAGATTAATGAGGTGCCATGCTATTCGTGGAGACATGAGGACTTTGCAGTTGGAAACAGGGTCCTATTCTTAACTTAGTTGATCGATCATACGTCAGTTATATTTAATTCAATACTGAATATAGTTAATATCAATTAGCTAATTCCTATGTATTTCTGGTGTGATTAGAATTGTTTTGAAGAAAGTTCTACATGCCCACTGCAACCACATCGTAAATTTTGAATTCCGAACATCTACCTTCAAACTTGGATCTCCTGCAGGCAAGTGAGTAAAACATTTTTAAAAACATTTTTACTACTTGTCAGACCTCTAACAAAGAATTGATGACAATAATGCAATTGGGAGCTTCTTTATCAAACACATCCCCGACAAGGACTACACATCCCCGACAAGGACTACTGCATGCAAATTCAGAACTTCTTTATCAAACATTCCTGGGATGGAGATATCGGGCTAATATCCACGTGGGATGCCTACAAATTTTCCATCTCCTGGTCACACATATTTCCGAGTAAGGTAGACTTCCTTGACTTCCTTTCCAACTTTCATAGGGTTTTAATTTTGGTGAATCCATAATTCGTTAGACTAACATTAAATAGAATGGTTATCATTATAATATTTCACTTCCATTAGTTCTTTATAGAAATTTGGGCTAGAATTTCCGTTAAATCTAGTAACTACTATAACATCAAAAATTTATCCAAAGATCATTATTTTTTTTTAATAGTTATAACACTATAATCCAAAAATATCCCACCACCATTATTTTTAAAATACTGATCGAGGGAATAATGAATCAATTGGAGCACACAGAAGGGAGTGGAAATATTAATGAAGCAGGAGTCCAACATTACAATAAGTTCATAGATTCTCTTTTGGAAAAATGTATGCAATTCAATAGAAGCTGCTACATGTTTATGATAATTTAATTTTAATTATAAGTATATCGAACTTGATCCCTTGAGAGAAAGTTACAGGAATCGAGCCATATTTGTCGTTGATCATTGTCGTTATGATACAAGGCACATGAAGAGTTGTTAACATTAAACAAACGTTACAACAATCCTCCTGTCATTATCACAGAGAATGGTAACTATCTTCTCTTCTATCCTGCAACTGATCTTCATCGTCAATAATTATAATAACGTGAAATCAATCATTATGCAGGAATGGATGACCACAACAGTATTTCGATTCCTGTAGAAAAGGCGTTGAATGATGAAAGACAGATAAAATACCATGCAAATTATCTCTCCAACCTTTTTGCAATTATCAGGTAAGCAGGAAGTGTGATTATAAAATCAAATAACAAGTAGCAAATACCAATTAATTATGTGTTTTATTAATGACAAACTGGCATAGGGAGGATGGGTGTGATATGCATGGGTATTTTGCGTGGTCTCTGTTGGAAAACTGGGAGTGGGCAGTGGGGTACATTTAGAGAATTGGGTTCTATTTTGTTGATTAGAACCATAATCTCACCGAATATCCCAGTTCAAATGTTTTCTGCAATGAAAGAGCTGATGCTGGTTGCAAACCAGTAAATCTCACCGAATATCCCACTTCAAATGTTTTCTACATTGAAACCGAATATCCCAGTTCAAATGTTTTCTGCATTGAAAGAGCTGATGCTGGTTGCAAACCAATAAATTTTATTATGGATTGTCCCTTACTTTCCTAGGATTTGAAACATGTTTTTGGATAATATTTAAATAGTATATTATAAGATAATTTGTGTTTCATATAATATTTGAATAATATATTAACATAATGTTGGAATTATATTTGGATTATGTTTTGAAATTTTAAATATATGTAGAGTAACATAATATTGGAATTTTGGGTATAGATTATTTAGAAATAAAGTTGGGAAAGTAATTGTTTTTAAGTTATTAATTCAAAATTTTGATTAGCTTTTATGTAATATGAGAGGTTGCATTAATAAATTTTGCAGTTATAGTAGTAGTGATTAAAATTAATTGTCAATTATAATATTACTGATTATAATAGCTAACAAAAATTTTGATTAGCTTTTATGTAATATAAGAAGTTGTATTAATAAATTTTAAAGTTATAGTAGTAGTGATTAAAATTAATTGACAATTATAATATTACTGATTATAATAGCTAACAAGAAATTGATAAACGAAGCCCACAAAACCCCAAAGAATCCTTATTCAATCTACATCCCAATTATGATATTCAATGTTTTTACTTGTTTGTAAATCTACATTCCATTTTTAGATATCATGATCTAAATTTATGATTGGGAACTATTTGTTTTGGCCCAAATTCCTTTAATTATTTAATATTAAAGGTATTTTTCCCAAATTCCAATATGATTTATCTTTATATTGTCAAATCAATATGCGGACGTTTATACACGAAATAAATGTAGCATGAAAATAGCTCTGATGAGCGTTGAAAAAGTTTTTCCTCGTTCCTTGGGCTGGTCATATGTTTTTATATGATCACGAGCTTCATCATCGGTGTGGCTGATTTCTTGATTTTTTTAATCAACATCAGGACATAGAATTCTGATAGCCTCTGTTCACAGAAACAAATATTATTTTTTAATACTTTCACTTACAATTTTGACTCTTCAAGGACATGAGATGTGGTAAATAAAAAATATATATTATTTAATGAGAGAATATATGTTCCATGATGCCTTCTTTCTAGAAAAGAAAGTACATGTTTCCATAATGCCTTCTTAAATTGGGAATAAATCTATAAAAATAGAATACATATATATATATTTTCCGTAATGTTTTCTTTTCAGAAAATTTGTTCCATATTAATTATATAATATATATATATATATATATATATATATATATATATATAATTCATGGTTCTTTTTCTTTGAACTACAAGATCCACGCCAAGGAGGTTGTTCCTTTGGAAGGTAAAATTAGCTCAATCAATATATTCTCTATTAATTAATTAATGAGGAAATTACAAGATATTTATACAATCAATAGTCTCAAGATAGGAATTCTATCTTGGACGTACACTAGTGTGGTTGAGAGATTCTCTCAACCACACACTAAACTAGAGAAAACTAAATCCTTATTATATAGGAACAAACTCCTCAAATGGGAAATTAGAACCATAGACAAGTAGGAATTAATTATTTCCAACTCCTCCCTTAATGTTGTCATGATAGTCAAATCCACCATCATCACACGAATTGCATGTACAAACCTCCAAAAACACAGTTTTCCGTCTTCGGACAGATCCACAGTCTGCAAATTTGACGTTTCCAATACAGCCGAAGAATTTGATCTGATCAAAATTGATCCGATCCGCCTCTCCCGGATAGATCTGCAACTTCTCCAATCCTGCACCCCTTGCATGTACAAACCTCCAAAAACACAGTTTTCCGTCTTCGGACAGATCCACAATCTGCAAATTTGACGTTTCCAATACAGCCGAAGAATTGATCTGATCAAAATTGATCTGATCCGCCTCTCCCGGATAGATCTGCAACTTCTCCGATCCTGCACCCCTTGCAGACCGTCAAATGAAGTTGAGGCTTCCCGCAGATCCCCTCGAAGGTGAATTGGCGCGATCCTTAACTAAAAAACCCGCACCTATTGGCACGACTAATGGCCTAACATACGCGCCAGTTGGCCTTCCTGGGATTGCTATTAGCGCGAAAAACGCCAATCCTCTTCTACTCAGAGAAAATCATCTGAGTTTGAGCCAGGTGTTATTGCAGTCCACCTGCTCCTACGAGCACAAAGCTCCTGTATACACACAGCCACAAAGGCACCTCAAGCCACATAGGCGATTCAGCCACAAAGGCAATCTGCCACCACCGGGCAAGTCCGATTTACCACCACTGGGCAAATCCGCCAACTTCAATATGCCACCACCGGGCAAGTCCGATTTACCACCACCGGGCAAATCCGCCAACTTCAATATGCCACCACTGGGCAAATCCTGTAGCCACTAGGACTCTATAGATGGTTTCTGGTTCACCACCAACCGTCACATTACAGTGACAAAAGATGGTTTCAGGCTGACCACAAACCATTACAAAGTGGTTTTGAGATCACTACGAACTTTCAAATGCATTTTCAAGGCTTACATTCAACATTTGGAGTTTTTGGTACATACAATGAGGACTATTACAATAATATGCTAGGGAGTCTATTTCACAAACCACACTAAAACAAAAATCTACTTTGCTGTCCACCTTAACATTGTTGTTGCTTCATTATCCGAAGTTCACATCTTGGGCATCTTTGTCAAATAACTTCTTGGAACTCCATGCTTAATCTGTCATTCGTTAGAGTTGACAAGTCTAACAAAATAACTTTGCCTAAATTGAGTTAGCTAGGCTCAATAAGGCTCAATAATATTATCCATGATTCCAAGACATAAAAAATAAACTTTCAGATTGACAGAATATCAAATTTCTCTATCTTTGCCCAAAGATGATTATTTCCCTATCATAACAACAATTATTAGAGTCCAGAAATATCATGAATCATAACCAGTGATCTGCAATTGGCCTCCTGCTCGCCACACATAATTAAGGTTCGAATCCATTCCACAGAAATACGGAAGGTTCTCGGCCTACCACGATGCTCACTACTGCAGAACAGGGATGCAACTTCCAATATATCACCACGCTTCCCTACGTTCCAATTCACTGGACTCATTCGCCACGATTGCTCTTCACCCGGGATCTCCACAACAGCTCACCGCCCCACAAATTCAAATCTCTAGGTCATAACCTGAGCTCGACACCACCACCATAGCCACCAGTGCCACCATCGTAGCCTGGTCCACCAGAAACACCATATCTACTGCAAAGGCTTTTATGCTCGTCACAGTCAACCTTTGCTAACACAGATTTGACCTTCTTGAAACTTGCCCCAAGTTTCTCATATTCAGGTGCAAGTTTTTTTATTTTTTACAATGCCCACACCACGGTGCGTAAAATTCCACAAGAGCGCCCCTGTCTTTGCCTACTTCTCGTTCAAGTAATCATTGCATTGGATGCATTCACTGACGTAACAAAGACTGGTAAAAAGAAATAGGTAGCGGTTACCAGTCACATGCATCCAACAAAGATTACATGCTTCATTGCACCCGCGACATAACAGAGAGTAACTTATATGCGGCTTCAATAGCCATAAAATGGGAAAATTGTTCAAAAAGTGTGATCGAGCTTTGAAATCATTTTTCAAATGCTAAATAATTAAATTCCCATACAAGACAGTTAAATCAACTAAAATGATCTGGAAGCTTGAAGTCTGTGAGAACTTCAAAATCCCATCACCGTGCCACGAAGGAAGGCTCTGAACATGAGGATTATTCTCCACACGAAGTCTGCCTCATTATTCAAGAAATCAGGCACGTCAATGTGCGGTGTTACCGTGGAAAGATATTTTGTAACTTCATAACCGCAATTCTTCATTCCCAACTGACAAAGTAAATTCTTCCGACCATATTTGCAGCTCCCGTAATACTTAGACTGAAGCTCCCCATCAAAAGTTTCATAAGTGGCCCCATCAAAAGTTTCATAAGTGGCGAGCACAAATACGCCATGTCTGATAATGTTTGAAAAGAGAAGGGGATTCACTCCTTTGGTTCAGCGGTCAGATCCACGCGCACTTGCAAAGTCAGGATTTCCTTGGGAACATCTGTGAGCACGGAGAACGCCTCTCCGCTTCTTTTCCTTGTATCCGATCTCCTGCTGCCATAATCTTCGACAAATTTATCTGCAAGAAATCCCTTCTTCACAGAAGGTGATACTCTGTCCCCAAATATGGCAGAGGGCGCGATCGTGATCGACGCTCCTACTCCGCCTCGCTGATCAGCATTGGGATTCACGCGAAACCCCGGAGCTTCTTTTCCTTGTATCCGATCTCCTGCTGCCATAATCCCCGACAAATTTATCTGCAAGAAATCCCTTCTTCACAGAAGGTGATACTCTGTCCCCAAATATGGCAGAGAGCGCAATCGTGATTGAGGCTCCTGCTCCGCCTCGCTAATTAGCATTGGGATTCACGCGAAACCTCGGAATCGAACCAGCCATATGCAGAGTCGCTGGCATGGAATTCGAACTCGGGCCCTACGAAAAGATTCAGGCGAACAAATGCAAGAAGGATCTTACAATCCAAAGCACCGGAATGATAAATAGTCCTCACGCCCATGCAGATATTCTTGGCATGCGAGGCCCCCCTTTCTTCTCCTCGATTGTCGTCACTGTCATGAGAAGCCCTAACCAGACTTCTGTTCATCGCCCAAAGTCACACCACTGGCACATAAGAAGGCACCCATCCAGTGATTGCCAATGGCACCCATGTCCAGGGATCAATCCTCGGCCTCGCCCCTTTCCAAACGTCTAATGCCTCTACCTGTACATGTTCCATTGCCACGGACTCGGTTGACGATGGAAAGCGGACGGGCAACTGGGTCCATCCCTTCCGAGCTCTGCCACCGCTCGGACTTCTGTTCATCGCCCAAAGTCACACCACCGGCACATAAGAAGGCACCCATCCAGTGATTGCCAATGGCACCCATGTCCAGGGATCGATCCTCGGCCTCGCCCCTTTCCAAACGTCTAATGCCTCTACCTGTACATGTTCCATTGCCACGGACTCGGTTGACGATGGAAAGCGGATGGGCAACTAGGTCCATCCCTTCCGAGCTCTGCCATAGTCCACCGCTCAGCCAACAAGCTCCACGCTGTATAATCGATGATGGACAAACAAATAATGAAATTATACAATCAATTATTTTCCTCAGCCCAGGATGGGCCAAGCCCACGAGGGGCCAGACCCTCACGATACCAAGATAAAATTAGCTCAATCAATATATTCTTAATTAATGAGGAAATTGCAAGATATTTATACAATCAATAGTCTCAAGATAGGAATTCTATCTTGGACGTACACTAGTGTGGTTGAGAGATTCTCTCAACCACACACTAAACTAGAGAAAACTAAATCCCTATTATATGAACAAACTCCTCAAATGGGAAATTACAACCATAGACAAGTAGGAATTAATTATTTCCAACTAGGGAGCTTTGCATTTATTTTTGTTTGAATGCTTATATTGGTAGGGAAGTTTCCTCATGCATTATTGCTCAATTTTCCACTAATATAACATAGAATTTTACAGCTATATGAATTTATACATCTCCTTTTAAGGCTTCACTTACAATGAGACTTGCAATAAAATTTAATGGTGATCATTATAAGTTGCAGAGCTTTTGAGCCACAAATCTGTTCCTTCTAGAGCACGAGAAAAGGTTAGAAATCAAAGATTGTTCATCATTATCATCGTGATAGGTGTATCAGACGAATGGATAAAAAATTAAAGAGAAAATGAAACATCACCTTCTTTCCCTCACACCAACTGCATGATTCCTGTGAACTCTTTGGTGCCTTCAAATACAAAACTCTGATATATAAACACTGTCTATCTATCCATTCAACCAGTGTACCACACAAATCAAAACCCTATCAGTCAAATCAACACACACAAAACAACAGAAAAATAAAAAGTCTAAATGAATTGTACCTGTAACAGGTGGTAGGGAGAGGGGATATCGGAGCCGTACAGGTCCCAAGCCCCGATGATGTTGCTGATGTCCTTAAGAAGGTAAATGCTATTCTCCCATCCTGGCCACATCCACGCCCAATTCCTCTTTCGGCACAATCAATTAAGAATGCATTGTATCATACTGCAAAGAAAAATAATGGGTTGGGGGCAATGCAGAATTATCTCTTGGAAGTTGCTAGCGTGCACACAAGATACGAGGCGTGACAGTTGAAGCCTTAAGATATTGGGGTGATAGTTGAAGCGGTTGCATTACAAATCAACGAATTGGTAACTACTGATACGAGGCGTGACAGTTGAAGCCTTAAGATATGGGGGTGATAGTTGAAGCGGTTGCATTACAAATCAACGAATTGGTAACTACTTTTTCTTGATCGAAAGGTTGAATTTTTCTTAATAGTCTAACATATAATCTTAAGGCTCACAATAATGATAGGTGGGCAAGTGTAGAGTTGATTTTGAAGAGAAGTGGAGAGTTGATTTCAAAGAGTTAAGAAAAAGAAAATCATTTAAGATTTAAAATAAACACATACTTCCAGAGAAGACATAAAATGTCTGTTGCAAGTTACCAAAAAAATAGATTTATATATAGCAACGTAAATTGGAATATAAATAACGCAACCAAGTACAATAGTTTTATCAAGTTGAAGACTTCACCCAACATGTTGCAAGTAAATGACAGTACTCCATTTCTAAATGAATAAGACAAGTCTGCCATAGAAGGCTCAAAATCGAGACCCAGTTATCTCAGAAATAACAGCAACAAGTGAAATGACGTTCCGTGATATCAATGATAAAGGAATAAAACCTGGAAAATACCTAAATAACATATTTGAAATAATGTATGTTGCAAACCCAGAAATTAAAAGAAGTGAACAATGTGAGGACAAAATTATTGCATGCCTATGAGAATTCCAACCACAAAAACATTTCTTTCCAACCATATATATATATATATATATAACGAATTGATAGGATTAAACTGTGAAGCATAACGAAATAAAAACAAAAAAAACTATCCATTGTTGTATTCACTAAAAAACCAAACATTCTGTCGAAAACATAAGTAAAATCTAAATTTCGACCACGAGTCTATCCTTTGGTCTTCAGCATTTCTGAAAAAAGCCACTCAAGTTTCATAAACATTACATATACCAGTAAAAATAGGACATGGTAAACCCTCTGCCCTTAGAATTTCAAATTTAAGTCTACAGCCGGGAAACCCTCGAGGGTATTCAAATTGAAGAAAAACCCTAGATATAAAACAACAATAGTTGTTGATTTCATATAACCAGACATCTTGAGAAAGTAGAAGGTGAAGAAGAACCTATAACTTGTGCATGCCAATTAGGTGAGACAGTCCTTGAGCGTGTTCACGAGAAGATGAAGGAATTAAACCTTCTGAAGAATTCTGCAACCACATAGCATAGCAATTTGGATTAGACCTTTAACTACAAAATAAACAAAGTGTGAAAGCTCAACAAGAGAAAAGAAGAAAACCAAAGAAACTTTAGGGTAATTGGATTTAATACCTTCGCACAATAGAGAGTCGAGGCAAATATTCACGTTTGTGACTGCTAGCTGGGCGAAGGCAAGATAGCTGTCAAGGTAGTAGAACAATTTACCCAGACCATTGGCAACCCTTGGCATAGGAGCTGAATGGATGTCTTCCTATAATTTTCTTTGCATATTCAGGTACAGAGTGAGCCAGAGAGACGAAACATTGTGGAATGTTGAGCCTATTATAGCCTTGGAAGAGTTAGCACACGAACATGACTTAGAACCTTAGTTGTAATGGTATGAAACGAAATTAAAGAAAGAACATACATAAAATATCCGTTGGCTGCGAAATTGTAGAGAGCATTATTTACTGCAAAGAGGAAAAAACCCTAGTGGTGCAAGGGCTTGGTAGGCAGAACATTTTCAGTTGAAGGAAACGTAACAATGACCAGCCAACCAAGCTGGAAAACTAATTAGTTACCATAAGCCATCGAAAATCAATCAATGTCGTTGAATCCAGAGTTTCAAAGATCATCGATGGGAGATGAATCCACAAGTTCCTTAGTGAAAGCTCTGGAACAATCGAGAACATGGGTAGGCAGCATGGAGTTAATGTTCCAGCTGGCGCCAATCCATCCCCTAAAAGTTATTCAACCATTGAAAATCAATTGAGCTAAGATAATATAACAAACAGGAATAATAATCATGAACATTCTGGGGTTACCATACACATCGATATGTAATCTATGTTCATGTCATAGTGCCAAAATGTATATAAATTTAAATGTATTTAAATTTAAATTTCAGGCGGGTGTAATAATTGAGTAATTTTTGTGCTCCATCATTATATGTCAGCTTGGTTGATTTAATAATGGAATAAATAAATAAAAGCTACTAATTACACATTAATTAATACATTGATCAAGGATAAAGATGTCATATGCCATCCTAAGGTGGTTTTTATTGGTAAAATTCTTTTACCTAAGTAATTTTAGGTGATTGGTGTATGTTATCTATTTATCTAATTTATAGGGCTACACTGGTAGCTAATATATAGAACAAGTGGGGCTGCGGGGCAGCTAGTCCCTGCCCCAGCCCGCAGCAGCGTAAGAGCCCTTAACATTGACTCACATTAATGCCACCTGCCCAAACCCTGCGCTACGCGGCAGGTCAATAAGCAACCGGCCAGACAAAATAATCCAGGTTTGAAACGACGCAAGGTTAGCTTTTTCCACCGTCGAAAATTGCAGAAAATAGCAACTAAGTTGATATATCTTCACAGATCACGCTTAATGCTCAGGTTTCGTATACGCTAGTTATGTTGTGTTCATTTTCATGCTCTGCTATTTATTCTGTTCAGGGAACATGATTGCATTACCAGTGTTTCCAGAGCTTAGATTTTAATTTTTCCCGAATTTATATAGCCTTAGCTTTACTTATTTCATCTGATTTCATGGCGAGGGTTTATTTTATGTTTGCCTGAATCTTGATTCTTGGAACTGTGGTTATGTTACCCTACAACTCTGCAATCTATCTCCATGCCAAAAGAAAGAATGGTGACTGTTTTGCTCGGGATGAGATTTTGTCATACGAAGTGGTGACAGAGGAAAATGTTCTTGAACTGAAGGTCCCGACTGGATATGAGGGCACGAGTGTCCGAAGCTGGATCGAGGGTCACTTGTCACATATCAAGCAAAGGGATTCAGATTCCTTTTGATAGTGGCTAATAGTAAGAGGCATTTGGGTCAATAACGGGCTGATTGAGCCGAAATCCCATCTGTTGGGCTAACAATGTCCACTCTTTCAGCATATCTGTCGCTACAGATTCCGGGTAGAATGTCCGTAGATAGCACAGTATAAGAATTTCCTGAGTTGATTAATGCCCTCAACCTTGTCGGCATCCGACATTGTAGCTCTGAGTGACCCGTTGGTAGGTTTGTATTTCTGATTATCCAGGTGAATTCCAAGATCTTCTACAATCCTAAAAAATGGTATTTATGAATAGATCGAATTACATCTTTGTCATAGGGAAACTGCAAATTCGAATTTGACATTCCACTGAAAAGAGTAGTGGGGAATTGTTAATACTTTTCAATGTGTATTTTGTTTTTCAATGTATATATAGTGTTGACTAATAATGAAATATTATTATGAGTTAATAGTTTACAAAGTTTAATTCCTTGTTTAAGCCGTTATCCAGATTCTTATTATAATTTTGTACCTGAGTTATAAACCCTAGGTTCATATGCATTTTGGTAAGTATGGTATGGTAAGAATTTAAATGTTACGTTGCATATACTCATAAACCTTCTCCCCGTAACAATGAATACTAGTCTTTCTAGAACCCTCCGTTGTGCGCCCGATGGAAAATTAATGCATTCAAACGGCTCATAGGGGGATCTATGGCTCCTGAGACCTAGGGTTCATCGAACAGTCAGATATTTCGTGATGGGCGGTTAGAACCACGTGCATCCCATGCAAGGCATGTGTACACGTGTCTCATGCATCATAGCTAACCAAATTCGCTAAACATGTCTTGCAGAGGAATGTAGGATTGCAGGTTACACTTTCCACTGCGAGCGACAAAGCGTGGCCTGTGAGGCGTCATTTGCAACTTTTCTCTGAAAATGGGGACATTTCAGTTCTCCTTGAAGAAAGGCGGTGGGTTGCGAACTCCCGAGGCAGCTAGATCAGCCGTCAGCCGAGACGATCACCGCCAGTGCATTAGTTTCCTGGGGATTCATATCACAAAAATGCTGCTCGGCCGGGGTTACTCAGTCCGTTTCGCAATTCCGGTAACGCCAGGTGAGGTTTCAATTTTGAAAATGTTACTCGGCAATAATTAAGTTCTGGACATGAACATGTTGAAAATTAATGTAGATCTGAGTATGATTATGTTTCAGAGTAGATATTCATGCAGAATTCTTTTAAAGAAAACTCTGGAAAATTTTAAAGATTCATAGCATAGCATAGGTCTGAGTATGATTATGTTTCAAAGTAGATATTCATGCAGAATTCTTTTAAAGAAAACATTGTGGAAAAATTTGAAGATTCACAACGTAGTTCTGAGCATGATTATGTTTCAAAGTAGATATTCATGCAGTATTCTTTTAAAGAAAACTTCGTGGAAAAAATTAAATATAGCATTTATAAAAAGTTTACTCTGTATGTCTGTCCTGTATACCGATAGTCTCGTCTAAAAGATTCAATTTCGTGCACAATTCTTAAGATTTAATTTCGTGCAGAATTCTTTTAAAGAAAACTTTGTGGAAAAATTTAAAGAATTATAGCATCTTTACAATAAAATTACTCTGTAAGTCAATTCTGTATACTAGTAGTCTCATCTAAAAGATTTAATTGATTTAGTTTCAATTAGTGTAAATTGGTATCTAAAACAGAAATCTGTAAATTACAGGCAAATAGTTACAGGCAAATAGTTTGAATTGTAAAAATTCATATATGCCTAGTTTTTCAATTGACAAACAATTTCTTTGCGAATTAAATTACAGGCAAATAGTTACAGGCAAATAGTTCGTGCTGATAGCTGCTCCGTTTGTACAGGCTTGCGGCAGAGAGCTTGCGCAGACAGCTGGAAACTGCAAAACTGCAATAGGCAAATAGTTTGAATTGTAAAAATTCATATATGCCTAGTTTTTCAATTGACAAACAATTTCTTTGCGAAGTAAATCACAGGCAAATAATTACAGTCAAATAGTTCGTGCTGATAGCTGCTCCGTTTGTACAGGGAAATAGTTCGTGCTGATAGCTGCTCTGTTAGTAGATGCCGCAGAGCCGATTCCAAGAGTCCTCTCGCTGCATCTTCAGGCGACCAGCTTGAACAAGCACCCCGCACCTTGGGGAGTATAAGAGGAAAGTTGGTGGCAGGCGTAGGCGTGCATGTATGGCAGATGGCAGGCGTGGAGGTGTGGAGGGACATAACATCTCTCCCAACGTAACCTAGGCTAAGCGATATCCTTAATGTAACCCAGTTAACATTTAATGTTAACGAACTAATGCTATCCCGAAGATAGCATTACTTCAAACCTGTACCAATTTCGGGATAGCATTACTTCAAACCTGTGCCAATTAGCGAAATGATTTTGGAAAATTTTCCTAAGTTATACCTCGTACTGAGGCCAAATAAGACGATCGTTCCATCCATTGGCTGCGTGTATCGGCAAACATAAAATTTAATAAAATATATCGGCAAACTTTGGTTTAACGTGAAATATGTTTATGGATTTCTGTGGATTTCTGTGCCGAACTAATGCTATCGGTTAAAACCGATTACTATAGTCCCTGCCAGCCCGAAGGGCAGGGACTAACAAGATGGGCTGTAGAGGCAGCAAGTCTCTGCCGAGTAGTATAAGAACTTCATTATCAAGGGAAGGCAGGTTTAATAAGGTATTTGGTAATGGAATTATGGGCATGACAATGAATGATTTAATTAAGCTATGTATATAAATCAACAGAAAAAAATAGATCAAAATGCTCGTTCACTAGTAGGTGGTGAAACCGCGTTATATCAATTGGCGGCTGCACATACTTGACAGTTCATCATTACTATTCAAGTTGCAAGTGCGCTCGATTCATTTCATGTTGAATAGTTAAAAATTGTAATGTAGGTCATCATATGAATGGCCAACCTTGCAACATAGCCGATTGTATGAATCAAAAACCCTTGTTTTTGCGAAAAAAAACCTTCTCTAGGTGGAGATAACCCTGTGTATAGAATATATGTATAAACCCTCAGCTCAATAAATAGAAAAAGAGACCTTTTTCTTGTAGCTATGGATAATCAATAAGAAGATAGAATTGGTAACCAATGAATTCTTGTCCTATAAAATATGAATATAATTGTTACTATATAATTGTTACTATTATAATGCAAGTGTACATAGTATTGACCTACGTCTAATTGATTTATTAGAAACGTAAAATGCAATATTTGTTAATATAGTGCCGCATATTATAATGATTATTAGCTATATTATAAAAATGAAATGCTTTCCTAATCACATTGTACATCTGATTTATTATTGAGTTAAATAGAAATATAGGATGCGTAAGTTTGTGGTTTAGAATTAGATATTCTTCGACTTAAATACATTTTACTTTTATAAATGGGGCTGCAGAGGCAGAAAAGCCCCCTGCCCTGCCACTTAATTAATTTTTGAAATAGCAGCAAATAAAATTTGTTTTCCGACTAGAAAGACTAGAAGGCCTGCCTGCTACACTTCTGAATAGTAGCAAAGGAGCAAGTAGAGGTACCAGAGGTAGAGATGGTAGTTTCAGTACCATCAATGGAAAAGCAAGCACGAGTGGCACTTTCACCACCTATTGAAGCAACAGTCTCCCTTACCCATCATCTAGATACTGAGACTTATTGTTTTTATACAATAATGAATTGACAAGGAGGGACACTGGCGCTGGAGCCGAGAAAGAAAGAAATGGCAGGGCAGGGGGCTTTTCTTGTTGAGATTAATGGCGTTCTTCTCTGGATTGCATTACTTACTTGGGATTGCTCGCTGGGGCAAATCTATTGCTAGCTGGTAGGCTAGTTGTTTGAGTTTCTATTCCATATCCAGTTGAACCAACATCTTGCCCAGTAGTATCCCTTCCATTTGTTAACCTTTTCAAATGAGCTATATAGGAAGATTTATATTCCCCATTGCATTCCTTCTATTTTGAGCATTTACTCGTAAGGAACCCAATTACCTACAAGGGTAGCTCCCTTCAAATTAAAGAAGCATAACCTCATATCCATTGACCTAACATTGGAGGTAGAGCCCATTGAAGCAGCACCCATTTATATAGAACCCATGACCTATAACCACCAAAAGAAGGAAGGCTTTGAGAACATTGCAGAGCCAAAGTCTAGGCTCTAAAGCTAGATTTTTAAAACTAATCAATCTGGGAATTGGAAGTCACTAAAGTAATAGTCAGCTTCATTCGGAAGGGAGCATGCAGGGGCCCTCTTGCTTCAGGAAACCCCCTATTTTTTCCTTATCCTTTCTTCAGGTCGATCTGACACCTTTTCTTTTTACTATTTTGGCTCAAGGTTGTCTTGGTCAAGTGTACAAACCCTATATGATAAATCTAAATTGCGAGAACATCATAAGATTACCTACCCCATAGCGTGAAGAGAGAAAATAAGAGATGAATAACAAATGAAATTCTTATAGTGCACACAAAAAACATCAAACCAAATGCTCGTATATAACATAGTTACCTCGAATGCTTGTTTACCAAATAGAAGGATGTGAACAAGTATTTAGTAAATCAGTAAGGTAGGTAGCCAGTTTCGAGATGAAAAAACCGTAGACACATTTGCTAAAGTCAGTGCCTCCGATAACCTGCACATCTTAATGCGACCACTTTTCCTTATGGCATCCACTAGCCCAACAACACAAACAGGCGATCTCAAACTTATTGATCCCAGTAGTAGGAAAATCCAGTGGCAGGAAAATTCACAATAAAAGCTATGTTGATTGTGCATTCAGTCATTACTTTTAAATCTATGAAATCAAAAAATAAAATAAAATTCCTTAAAGTTTTGTAATTAAAGCAAGTCAATACGAACAAATGTGAAGATGATAATATCACTTGTCAAAAAGACTGTGCCACGTTTCCTATATTTGTCAAAAGGACTCTGCCACGTTTCCTATATTTTTCATGCAGTTCGACTTAAAAGAGCATGTTGTTCACTTTTATTCGAGACTGGTTCATCAATCTCTCTCCTTAAGCATAAGTGTTGTCATTTGCTACATTTCATCCCTACTTTATTGTTATCTGTCTCTAAACTGACTCCATCAACACCACTCACCTTCCCAAGGTCGGCTTATGGTGGATATAGAGGTTGAAGCTAGAGAGGTTGCATATCCAATTTACCAAGTGAAGGAAGAAGGCATAAGGAGGGGCACGATGGTTAACCCACCACTGCAGAGACAGGGACATATATAGAGGTGGGAGCGGATTCACCTAAAATTGCTTAAACTTGGTAAACGATGAATTCTTGGTCTATCCTATATCTGTAGTGTGTGTGCTCATGATCACTCCTGCAGCGTCTGCCTCTCCATATGCTTCAATTGATGTTTGGGTTGGGCCAACTACTGAGTAAACAGGTTATGAAACTATATCATCTCTAGAGGGACCTGGATCTTTACGAGGTGGTGACCTTAGATCTGAACTTTAAGTAGGTAGGTCAGCATCCTATGAAAAAGAGTCACAATGGGGAGGCATTGTTGTTGAAATGCATGAAGACTGAACCCTTCAAAATGGCACCTGGGGTGGAGGAGTAGGCCACAAAAGGAGCCTAGTGCTGGAATAGAATCTAGTTGGGCATGGAGCGAAACCATATATCTAATCCATTGATTCCTTAACTTATCTGTATATGCCTCGTTGACGCTAGTAAACTAATAATTCCCATCCCAATATTTTTGACAAGCAACAGGAGATGATTCTACGACGACATCATAAGGAGATATCAAGATCCCGCTACAAGAGTAGATCAGAATGCAGATATATGAAAATGCCGTAGTGGCTACCATGGGAACAAAAATTTGATTTTCAACTAGATTCAGAGGAACTGCGTTGAGAATTGGATGTTCACTATCTACGCTCTACCATAATTTGAATGGGATTAGCGTGGGTATTTCCTATTTAAATTTTCAACTTCTTAGTTGAGACCCGTTTTGAGCAGGAGCATGAATAGGAGGGACTAGACCCATTTTGAGCTAGAGTGTGAATAAGAGGAGCATGAATAGGGATCTGCCTCTTGAATGGGTTGTGCTGAGAACTTTCGGCAAGTTGAGAAAGTTGAGTGGACAGAATTTCTGCATATAAATTTATTATTAGCAAATGGTTATAGAGTTGGAAAAACTTCTGCATATAATTTTATTAGAATTTTTTTTATCTAAAACAATTCCTATGCAATTAGTGGCTTACCACGGGGCAACGTAGGCAAATAGTTCGGAAACAAAGTGGCGTGCATGATGCAAGTAGGTATGTTATGTGGAATCGGACAGGGGTTAGGGTTGAGTTGGAACAATCCTTTCACAACAAACCACATTGATATTTCCATCTAGTCAGCGAAAATTGTAGCTCTGCCTTCGGATATTCAATATTGTTTTAACCATATCGCAAAAATAGTACGCCAATCTTGCAAAAATAGTACTCAATCTTTCTTAGGATATTGTTTTGACAGCTGGAAAGTCATTGAGAAAATTTTG
>APFE030591704.1:0-11353 GCA_000404065.3 Pinus taeda | reverse complement strand
TTCTATTTTTTAATTCACCCACTTTAATAAAGACCCACTTAGTCAGTTATTTCCAAAGTCACTTTTCCTTTCTAATTTTTCATTGACTTTATAAAAGTCACTTTAAAAATTAGACTTAGTAACTTTATCACTTAAAGTCACTTTTAAATTAGATTTTAACTTTATAAAAATTATAAAGTCACTTTAGGAGAAAAATTAAAATCTTTTGGACACTTTTCCCTCGGCCAAAGATCAAAGCCTAAGGGAACCACCTGTCCTCCGATACCAAATTTCAACATTGTCTGAGGAGCAAATCCGATAAATCCTTCTCCTTCCCTTTGAATTGCCACTCTTTTAGGACCTTGAGATGCCTTATTTCGCCCGAGAAATGGAGGCCGATTGAGGCACCCCATTCTAAGTCATGCTGGCTCAGATTCAAATTCGGCAGATATTCCCCTAGACTTTCTTTCCAAAGGCATTTTGTTTTGGTGATGATGAACTGAGAATTTAGGCTTTCATCTCTGAAAACTCTTCTATTACGCTCGAGCCAGATCTGCCAGCAAGTGACTTTCGGCAAGGAGAGCCACGCAGCTTTGAAGTTTCATTTTTTGGGAGTGTTTCTGGATAGTAATTCCGTCAGTTTGCAAAAAGATTTGGTATAGACATGGGTAAAGTGAATTCAGAATTCCAGTAACTCAAAAGAGCTTGCCAGATTTCTCTTGAAAATTTACAGTCCAGAATGATATGCTGGGCATTCTCCTCACTGTCACAGCATAAGGGGCATCGAGAGGGACCATAAAATCCTTTCTTCTGTAATCTGTTCGCTGTTAAAATCCCTCTTTGGCATAACAACCAACAAAAAGAGTCAACCTGAGGCAAGGAATTGCAGTTCCAGATCCCTTTCCAAGCAGCAGGATTGGGGGCGACGTAAGGACGATCATGGAGGCATTTGTAACCTTTCGCAACCGTATAAATCCCTGGGGCGGCTCCCCAACCACGAGCATCCTTCTTGCCCACGCGCAAAGGTGCCATACCATTTAACAAGGAAAGAAAAAGGTCGCGAGCTTGAGACAGCTCAGGAGGGACGGGAGGGAGTCTCCAGCGCAACTAGTTTTTGCCTTCCCATTGCGAGATGTCCCAAAGAGTGTTGCAACCTGTGTTGTCCAACCACAAACACAACGCATGAAGAGAATAGTGAGACGATAGAGGAGGGTGCATCATGATGCTGTCTTCCCATATCTTACAGTCTTTGCTATTTCCTGGAATCCAATACGCTCTGTCTTTGATTAAAGGGACTGTTTTGTGGCAGAGTTTGATCAGCTGCGAGCCTGTGGTGGGTAGAAGGGCGTCCAAACATCTCTTCCTCTTTCCCATGAAGTATTTCCTCCAAAGAGCTCTTTGCGCCCAACCTGGATGTGGTCCTATGATTCTCCAGAAGATCTTGGCTACCATGGCTATGTTTTGGAGGCTGAGATCTTTAAAGTTAAGGCCTCCTTCGCTCTTTAAATCTCAATGGTAGAACTACCGAACTCTTCTACAGAGTAAAGAGACATTTGTCTTGATGATAAATACTCAATGTCAGAATCTAACTGAAATTGTGTGTGGTCACATTCTGAAGATGTTTCAAAATTTTCTAATGTGTTCAGAATTTGACTATCTTCACTAATTTCAGAAATGGTAAAGGCAGGTTGTATACTGTCCTCATCATCGACCCATTCATTGTCTCCTACTTCTGTAATTGCTTTTGCTGGAGGATACAAATTGAATTTCTTTGTCGAACTACCATCATAAATGTACATATCCCCAGATCTACAACTAATGAAAGCATCAGCTGTGGCTAGCCAAGGTCTTCCTAAGATGAGTGGGTGCCCTTCTAAATTACTCTTGGGAGTCAAAATTTTGAAATCTACTGGATATTCCCAAGAATCTAAGGAGACTGAAATATCTTCTAGTACACCATCTGGTTTGATTATTGATCTGTCTGCAAGTTGCAGTAAGGTGGGTGTAAAAAGAAGATTGGGAAGTTTAAGTTGTTCCATAGTCTGTCTACTCATAATGTTGATAGCAGCCCCTAATTCAATCAAAGTATTTGGAATTTCTATCCCATTTATATGTGTCTTGACAATTGGACTACTTGGATCCACATACTTCTGCATGGTAATTTTTCCCATCATGATATCTGCAATTTTTCCTACAAGGTGGATTCTTCTTGTATCTCTTGGTTTCCTTCCTGGTTTTTTAAGACTCAACTCCTTTATTGTTTTTGCTAGAATAAGAATCTCTCTAATGGCTTATAGCAAGGGAACCTTGATACAAACATTCTTTAATTCATCTAGGAAATCATAGTCAGGCAACAAGATTTGATTTTCCACCCCTTTATCAATTTGTAATCTTTTAGGGAAAGGAGGCATGGATGAAGATGCAGGTTGCTCAACTATAGGAGTTGTGGGGGTTGACTCTTTTTATTTTTCTTTTTGAATGATTGGGTTTTGAAGAAATGCTTCCTCGGAACCTTTACTGACTTTAAGAGAATCCTCCTCAGAAGTACCTTGCTCTTCAACATCTATAGAAGGTTTTTCTAAAACTCTACCAGATCTGAGTTGAACATCATTAAGAGGAACAATCATATAAGTAGGAAATTGTTGTCCTTCTACCATGTAAGCATTCTGAGGATTTTCATTGTTAGGATTTGGCAATGGCTGAGCTGGTAGTCTATTTGTCTTTTGTCGAAATGGAAGCAAGAGTTGAGGATTTGGATTTTGTTGAGAAGGTTGTTGTTGTGGAAATGGCAATGAAAGTTGTGGGTTTTGATTTGGAAGTTGTGGATTTTGTTGATTTTGAAAAGATGGAAGATATTGATAAAATTGAGCAAATCTCCCATAAGGATTTTGCATCCCTTGTGCCCATGATTGATATGGATTTTGAGGTTGGGGCCAAGGTTGTTGCCAATAATTCCAATTTGGCGGGGGCTGAAAGTTCATAGGGTTGTTAAATCCTTGATTTTGTTGCCCCTGCCAAGGTCTTCTTGAAACAAAACAAAGGGACTCTACTGAATTTGGATCTTCTTGAAAGACAGCTTTGAGCCCAGGGATTGAAGGACAATGCTTGGTCTCATGACTTTCTGAGCAAATCATACATGTTTCTACAACTTTTGCATGCAAGGGGAATTCCCTTATAACATGTTTCTTCCTACATTTTGGACAAAAGATGGCCAAGGCATCAGCTTCTGTTTTCTACTTGTTTTGTATTTTAAGGGTGTCTAGTTGTTCACTAAGGCTCCCTAGAATATCAGTTTTGAATTCATCAAGCATTTCCCCTCGAGAGATGGACACATAGTTCTGCTATGTCACGAAGTGGAAGTTGAGAAATATCTCCTTCCCCGTCATGTTTAAAATATCTATCCATTCATCTCTAATGGCTTTCAATAAAAGGAATTTCAAGGTTTCCTCGTCTAAATTACTCAGTTTTGCTCTCTTTAAGTTGTATTGAAATCTTTCAAGTAAATCCTCCAAGTTTTCATCTTCTTTTTGCATCATTTTAAATACCTCATGTTTATGATTGGTGGGCATGCAATAGTCTAGGTATCTATCCAAAAATGTTTGTTTCATATCATTCCAAGTCCTAATAGATTGGGTGAGTAACCCCATGAACCATTTCAAAGCAGCTCCCTTCAATGTTGAAGGAAAAAGTTTGAGTTTTTGAGAGTATTCCATGTAGTCATAGGTTTGGCACAAGACTTCAAACTCAAACAGAAATGTTTCAGGATCCTCACTTCGCAACCCTTAAAAGTTTGGGAGAACAGATGGTGAGATGTTTTTTTATTGTTGCATGGGTTTCCTCATCAACTATAGGGAATCCAAATGAGTTATCTCCTTCCCTATTTCCTCCATTATTACCTCTACCTCCACCATTGTTGCCTCCATTATTTCCTCTTCCTCAACCTCTACCCCCTCCTCCAAATCCATCTACTACTTCCTCTATCATGATAGTTTCCTCAGAGTCTTCTAGTTCTTCTATCAAGGGTGGAGGAGAGAGTTTCTCCCTTTCCCTCTTCTTCAGGTGATTCTACTTCTTTGATTACAATATGTTCCCCTGTAGAAGTGAAGAAATGTTCTTCTCCTAGATCAGATTTAGTAGATAGTGTGGGAGAATCCTCTAATTTAGTTGCTGCTCTTTGAATTCTAGGAATCCTAAGGCTAGGAGTAGACGGAGATGAATCTTGTCTATGCCTTGAAGTAGCTGGAGTTGTGAAAATCGAACTCTTGTCCCTAGCTATAAACCTTCCCCTAGAATCTCTTGCTCTATGCATGTCATTTTTTATTATTTTTTATTTTTCGTTCAAGTCAGGCTAATAATTCTCTTTCTGATCCTCCAGAACACACTAGGTGCAAGAGGAGAGCATAATCAATAAATTATTGAACTAATAACTCTCTTTTCTGATCCTCCAGATCACACTAGGTGCAAGAGGAGAGCATACTTCAAGAAGCTATCAATTTTTCCCTTCTCTTTTTTTTTGTGTAAGAGATTGGCTACCTAGTTACACTTCTCCGGCAACGGCGCCAAAATGTTTAGTCAATTTAGTGTATCCTAAATTGCTACATTAATTATCAATCTGGGATTCGTAAACTGATGAAGTGTGGCGCACTATATGTGCAAGACAAACTCTTTCTTACTTTTTATCAATTTCATCTTGTTTTTGGGGGTTTTATCTTGGTTTGTCTCCTAATGCAAATGATAATCCTATTCCTAAGTTTTAAGAATACTTTAGAAGGCAAGTTTGGGTATAGATTTTAAGGCAATTATGTCCTTTATAATGATTTTCATAACTTAACACTTCAGAAGGTCTTAAAACATACTAGTGATGAAATTAATACTTGAACAAAAATGAAAATGTGCTGCTATTCAAATCAAACAAATAATGAACTACTGATCATGAAATCATTATCTCAGCTGCTTATCTCAATACAGAAAGAAAAATAAGTTAAGCTACTACACTCAACAAATCAAAAACTGCAAACTAATAAAAGTAAAATCAATTCACTTCTTTCATAGTCTGATAGCTCGCCAAGTAGTCTAAGCTATCGCTATGGAAATAACGTCAATGATACGATGGATTTGATATCTAATTGTAGAAAAATAAAGCTAAAATCAAATTACATCATTCATAGTCCGATAGCTCGCCAAGTAGTCTAAGCTATGGTTCTGGAGATAACGTCAATGATATGAGGAATTTGATATCTAATTGGAGAAAAATAAAGCTAAAATCAAACCACATCATTCATAGTTCGATAGCTCGCTAAGTAGTCTAAGCCATGGCTCTGGAGATAACGTCAATGATATGAGGGATTTGATATCTAAACTAACCGACAAAAAAAAAACTGAAATCAAAGCATAACTGAAATTGAAAAGCTAAGAAAAGCAAAGTCAGCAGAGAGGCTAATCTCATGTCACTAGTTATTGTAAAAATTGTATGAAAATGCCCGGGCCTATTCTATCCTGAAACACACACACACTGATCAATGTTAGCAACAATATACAAAGCTTGAAAAATCATGTACAGGAATGAAATGTTAATATCATAACAAATGAAATACACACAGGTGGATAACTATGAAATATGTGTAATGGAAATAAGGAAACGACACATAAAAAATTTACAAAAATAAGGAAACGAAATCTCAGCCAACAGGGGCCCTCTGCATAGCCTTGGTCAACACGCTATTAGCCTAGAATTACGCTCACACAGTCATATAAAACAGAGTCTGATTATATTGCAAAACAGAGGAAGAATCCTCTCGTTACAACAGTAGGACCAGTTCACGGCACAGTACAAAGACTAACAGCAAAACGACAGCAAAACCTAACTAACTCTATGCGTTTGCAAACGCGTTATTTATAGGGAAAATTACATAATTGTTTTACTATGCAACAACTTCAACAGAGGACATGTAAAGAGACAACGTCCATGAGTTTAGCATGATGGTTGCCGAGATCATTCAATTTATGAAAAGGTGGTTGTTGGATCTACGTCGTGGAGGCATTCTACAGCTGTCAACATGACCCCAAGGATCTAGGAACGGCCTCGGACCCTTCACGTGTTGAAAAACAGAGAACTGTTGATGTAGGACTCCTTCGTTTGACCACCGTTGACCACGGATTTCCTTGATGAATCCGGCTAAACCAATAGGACCTGATCGATGTTCAGATCATTCCTGAACTGCCCACGTGCCTTGTTTTGCTTGATGACACCTGCAACCTAGAGTTTAACAAAAACAGCTGCGGAAAGTGGCTGCATTCCACAGCGAATGAGAAAAATCTAATTCAAATAGCAAACACAAAAACATAGTTAGAAAACCACTTAAATGCTCTTTTAGAATCAATATGCAATGATCTTTGATAGCTTATGAGGTACTGGTTAGGGGAAAAAGTCTAAGAAAATGTGTAGGAGAGATGTAGTTTCAGGGCTCAATAGTTTCCTTGGTAATTAGCCCCCTATTAATTAGGGAAATCCACATCCTGGATTGTGTAATCCTATAGGCCTTCCTCTAGCTGCATGCACCACCTATACAATTCAAATGATTATACAACTGATAGAACATTGTCCTTGAACTCCAATATCAACTGGGTAACTCTCAGATCTAACATGCATGAGCTATTTATGAGTGAATAATCAATTAATTCGTTGACCACATGAAACAACACCATACTGTCTGACCTCCTACTAGTTCCTCCATCAATTGGAACTAGTTGAACTGACTTTAACTTAGATAAACTGAATTAATAAATTACAACTCAAAATAAACTCAACCAGGGATCCTATAAAATAGGAGACACTCTACATGACTCAAGTTAGACCCTGAACTCGAATTAGCTAAAACAACCTAGTAAATTTAACTTAATTAACTCATACAAGTTGTCTTGTGACGTGGAATTGCAATTTTATTCCTAATTTAATTCAAGGACAAAATAAAATTAGGATTTTATTATTGCATTTTCAACACTACCTCTCAAGAGGAAAGGGATTATCTGCTACCCTGATTCTGCCTCTATGGAACTTGAATTTCCCTCTTGACAGTGCCTTATTTAATATGTTTGCACCCCACTCCTCTATAGGAATTTACTCTAGCAACATGATTCTCCTTTGCACACAATCTCGTAGATGGTGATACCGTATGTCGATATGCTTGGACCGATCATGAAAAACTGGATTCTCAGAGAGTTTGATACAACTCTGGTTATCACAGTAAATCATTGTAGGATCCATCTGTTGACCAAATAACCCAACAAGGATCTTCCTCATCTAGATAGCCTCACAAGTTGCTTGAGTAAGAACCATGTACTCTGCTTTTTCCAAACTGAGTGCAACTGATCTCTGCTTCTTGTTGTACCAAGAAATTGTTGTTGACCCAATACTGAAGATTCCCCCTGATGTTCTCTTCCTGTCAGATGGACTCCCTGCCCAATCTGCATCTGGGAAGCCTTGTAGCTTCACTCCCTTTGTCTGTATGTACCAAAGACCAAACTGAGAGGTGTGTCTAAGGTATCTCAACACATGTTTAGTTGCCTTACAATAAAGTTTGGCTGGCTTAACCTTGTAAAGCCAGTTGGAACTCACCACTAACTTGTCAACTAGTCTTGGGACCACTTCCAAAACATCGTTTCTAATAATGGAGTCATACTCCTCTACAATGGCATCAACCCATATTGGTCGCTGCACTTCTTCCTCGAATGAGGATGGGTAAATATCTACACTCTTACTCATTAGAGCCATGTAGCCAATGTACAAATTTGGTGACCTCCTTTGTCTGTGTTGTGATGTGGGTGCTCCCACCTTCTCTCTAGCATCATGTATCAATATGTCAGTTTCTCTAGTGCGCTTCCTTCCATCTCTAGAAGTCTCTGCATGAGTGGGTGCTTCCACTCCCTGCTCCTCTACATGTGGCTGCTCCACGTCATCTTCAGGTTCTTCCTTTGGAGCTAAAATATTCTCATCTGCATGTAACTGAAGCTCCCTCTCAGGGGAACATCTCATGGCCTTCTCTTCGTTGAACTTCACATATCTACGAACCACTGTCATCCTATGAGATGACAGGTACACCCAATAGATGTGAGGTGTATCAGTGTACCCCACAAATAGGCCCAACTCAATTATTGATTCTAACATTTTCCTTGCATCCTTGGTAACATGACAATAAATTGATGAACCAAAGATTTTGAAGTGTGCCATATCTGGGTTTTTACTTGAAAAAACTTCTTGTGTTGTACTCATCCTGAGAATTCGACGAGGACTCTTGTTCTACATATACAGTTGTGTTGCATGCTTCATCCCATAAGTTCAACGGTAGGTCTTGATCATGTAACATCGCCCGTGCAAGTCCCACATGCTTATGTTCTTCCTTTCAGCCACCCCATTATGTTGTGGGTTATGGGGTGCTATTAACTCCCGTCGAATGCCTTATGATGCACAAAAGTTATTGAATCTATTCGATATGTATTCTCCACCATTATCGCTCTCGAGAGACTTCGCTTTCCTGCCAGTTTCTTTCTCAACAAGTGCTTTTAAATTCACAAAATTTAGTGAATGCCTGATCTTTCTTCTACATGAATAAAATCCATCACTTACGAGAGAAATCATCTACAAACATTACATAATACCTGTGTTTGTTCATGGATTCTATTGAGAAGAGTCCACACACATATGAGTGAAATCTTTCAAGGATCGCTTGCGCTGAACTGTCCTTCTCATCAAAGGTGGCTTTGGTGTACTTCCCCAGTGTACACCCTTTGCATGTATCTCTCTTCTCTACTACACCCTTGGGAAGTCTTGTAGAAATATGTTGCATGATCTTCGAAGCTCCGTGGTGCAAGTGACCCAATCATCTATGCCACAACTCATTGATGTCTCGGCTCTATGCACCTTATCTGCTTTTTTGCTCAAAGCAACACAGTCTTCTACATCCAATTTGCAGAGGTTATTCACTCGAACCCTGATCTGCTTCACTTGTCTTGAGGCTATGTGATGAAGGAAAGCCTTTCATTTGTTAAATATCACATCTTAGCCATGGTCCTCCACGGTCCTCCAACATAGCAACTGAAACCAAATTCTTCTTTAGACCCAGAACATATATGACATCTTTTAATGTGAAAAGAGAACCAGAATCCCTCTGAAAAGTAAGAGTACCGATGTCGGTCGCACTATGCCTTCCATCATCTCCCATTTTGATGTGCATATGGAGGTCCTCCTCCTCCAAGTCCTCCAAGTCACTGAAGAATTCTTTATTGTCGGTCATATGGAATGAGGCTCCACTATCTAGATATCGCACACTACCCATCATTGATGTCATCATGCAAGTGATGATGGTGAAATCCAACTTGAATTATGAAGCAAGAGCTTCACCTGCCGCTCATCCTGAGGGCTTCTTGCCAGGATTCTTGTACGGACACTTTGTGGCATAGTGTTCCAGCTCATGACAGTGAAAACATTTAATCTTCGACAAGTCCTTCTTCTTACCACCCTAACTAGAATATGATTTGGAATGGGATGACTTCCCTTTCCCTTTCTTCACCTTTCCAACTAAGGAACATTTCTCCTCATCCTCATGATTGGATGAGGATGCATCTCTGGTGTTTTGTTAAATCTCTTCTTACACCAAGTCGGACGACAACCGCTCCCACTCTGGTAGCTTCTCCCTCCCATTCACCGAATCATGGTTGCTGTGCCAACTCTTTGGAAGGCCTAGAAGTGTTAGGCTGACCAAATCATCTTCAACAATTGTAACACCAACACTCCCAAGCTCATCCCGACATTGGGTGAACTTATCAAGTATTTTGGTATTGTGTCGCCCTTCTCCATCTTGATTTTCCTGAGCTTGTCCTTCAGTGCCATCTTCCTATGGTCACTGCTATTCTGAAACAAGTCTGTCAAGGCCTTTCAAATCGCATATGGAATCTCCTTCCCATGGAGGTTCGAGATAATATATGATCTCGAACTCCTTCTAGTATGATCCTTTTGTAACAACCCTAGTTAAAAATGCATGTAAAAAAATATAAGACCAAGATCATGGGAAATGTATTCCAAGATGAATGGTGGGAAAATCATCCTAGTGGGTGTTCATTTCGGTTATTATGTGCAAAAATAACATTCGTTGGTGACAAATCCACCAAGATATCTCCATAATAACAAAATAAGCCTATCAAGAGGGAAAAATGATAGATACAATAGATAAATGGAAGGGTCATTAAAGATGCCTAATGGAGTCCAATATGTGCCAAAATCAATGGATGGGCTCCAAACATAATGATAAAGGGGGAGCAAATGACTTGTGGTGTCCCCAAGTGATTGTGGGGGGCATAAGAACATCCTCATGGGCCTCCAAGTGGATCGAACAAGTTTGTATCCCATCTGTAAGAGCTGGAAGAATGATGCAATCCCTCCCTCTATCTCCGATGGTGAGACACACCCTCATCTGGGCCTTGGATCAGCTACCAAGTGTGTGGTTCGAGAATGTAGCCGCTTGGGCAAGGTGGTCCAGGTGCATCATCATCGTCAAATAAATGGAACATGAGCAAGCAATGAGTGAAACTGAAAGATCCTGTGAAGTGGAAATCTGCTCTCTAGTATGGAGGAGGCCCATGGCTCTCAACGCTCACCCTACAAATGCCAATATGACTCTCTAGAGGGCTCGGAGCCCGTATAAGGAGACCAATCCCAGGATGAAAACTCACTCGTAATCCTATATAAGATCCAATGCGTCCCCTCACCTTCCAGTACAACCAAACATTAGTGTTATTGAGTAAATGAGCCTACAAATCATGGAACCAAGTGGACACTTCATAGTGGCATGCCCTTTCATAATGGTCTTTAGAACGTACAATTGTTTCCAAGTTCAAGAAGAAGGTTAACCAAAGACCCTATTAGGTGGTTTCAAGGGGGCGACATGTCCATGGTACATCGATCAAATGGCAAGTGGCATGTGATATAATGATGGAACGAAGTGGGCGATCAAGGATAAGGCTCCAAGCCACATGCCATAAAACAAGGATAGTTATGATAGGGGAAGCCCATTCTTGGGTGTATGAATGAAGGAGGGAGCAATTGTGGTACATGAGCCACCTTGACCTTTGTTTTTCCACCCTTCTTCATATGCCCTTTGCCTTTTATTGATTATTTTTTTATAATTGTTAGGGGCTCCAGGGGATGAGGCATGATGCGTAAGATATAGCAGTGAAAACCCCCTTAAGGTTGGGTAGGTCATTGCCCCCTAGGGGGGACAATCATGGGTTCCTCAATGATGGAGGGGGTTCTTATAGGGGCCCTAGGAACCAGGGTGATGGCCATATGATAGGGGATAGAGCTCATGTTGGCTTTTGCCCA